>PVIY010006900.1:0-84914 GCA_004026745.1 Myrmecophaga tridactyla
CCCAGCAGCCATGAAAGAATACATTAATAAATGTAACTATGTTAAAATAAAAACATCTATACAGCAAAAACAATATGAGTAGAATGATAAACTGAAAAAAATCTTAAAGATAAAAGGATAATTTCCTTACTCTATAAATGATCTCTATGAATTAATAAGACTGACAAAAATCCACTGAAAAAATAGGCAAAGGATATAAGGAGATACTTTACCCTAAAGGAATTACAAATGCATTTTAAGCACATTACATTGAAAAAATAAAACTTTCATAATTACAAATTAAAACTACAATGAGGGGCCACTAGTCACTTTTCAGATTGATAAAAGTAAAAAAAAAAATATTAAAGGCCTCAACTGTTAATATTAGAGAATGACCCCAAGGCCATTTGATTTGCGGAGAAAATGGATGTGGGCAAAAAGGGAGTAAACTCTTAAATGTTGCAGAGCATGCTTATAATCTCTAGGGTTGGGGGTCTTAGGTTTTACGTTACTTATGCAAAGGTCACAATATCAGATGATTTCGGTTATCCAGAATGCAACTACAAAATAAGGACAAGCAAAAACGTTAACCTCTTTCAACAGTCAAAAATAAAAATCCAAGAAGATACATTTTGCATTGAAGCTGTACACTTAACTCAGTGTCAGGCCTGGGTTGCTCCCTAGAATGGTTCATTTTATTTTAAAAATGATCCTAATACATGTGCTTGTTTCGTTTTCTTAGCTTTAGCAATTCAAAGCACCTAAAAAAAAATAGATGGAGTGGCTGCTACAGACTTTAGGAAGCAGCAGAAAAATGTTGGTCTGTAGACAACGAAAATGAAAGCTTTTGCAGATCAGGCATAAAAGCCTCAAATTCTAGTGCCACTGAGTGTCAGGAAATCTACAGGAATGGTGATTTCACTGCAGTGCCCAGGGCTAGACTGCATGATGATGTCCTCCAACCATCGCAAAAATATTATTCTGCAGTGACGTGAATAGTATGTCACATAAACTACCATAAGCCACCTGAAACAAAATAATTTTCAGTTGTCTAAAAAACCCAAGTATATGGAAAACCAAATCTCTTCTTAGACGCAACTAGCTGTTATTATTTGTTATGAGACAAATACCACATTAGCATTGGTGTGTTTACTTTTGACCCACACGTAAGATGTTCCAGCCTTCAGTAACTCTGAATTCAGTAATATCTAATTTACCTTATGATCACTTATTAAGGAATAGTTTTGTGGGTTTACGATATTATCGTGGAACGTAGCCACGTGTGCGATTTCCAAATTATTTGATTTAGCGTAATCGTGTTTGCAGAGTGAAATGATGTTCATGCTTGAAGCTGCATGGTTTAGCAGTTGCAGCTGCCACCATCATCTGACAATTGTCATCCTCAGTTTCTGTGGCAGGAAGGCCCTTGAAGGTCAATTGTGTTTTCAGTTGTGGCTCTTTTTGCTGTTCCTAGCTTTCTAGCCATTAACAGGGGTGGCATTTAAAAATTCCTCAAGTGTTCTTGCAATAAAGCTGTGAGGCAACAAAAGGTGTCCATAGGGGAGTGAGTAATTTTAAGATTTAGGACCTCGTGTGATTAGATAGAGCGTGTCGTCTCTAAGGATCATTGATATCGTTAATATGAGGCAAAAGTCCTATATTAAGTGGCCTCTGGGATAGCATAATTTATTCCGAATGACATGACTTTAAAATATTTTTATAACCTATTATGAAAAAGTGAGATGCTAAAACTATTTCTCCAAATCAGCACTTGTCAGTGTGTGGTGCGGGGCCTGCTGCAACAGAATTTCTTACAGGGTGGTGAAAATGAACATTAGGGCCACGTCACTGAACCTCTGAATCAGAAACCTTAGGCACAGGCCTCAGGTATCTGTATTTTAGAGAGACATTTCAGGAGATTGTTCGACACACTCAAGTATGAAAACCAAGTTGTAGGATGTCAATTAGGATATGCCTGTGAGTAAAGCTGCAGTTGAAACAAGGCAGGGGTGGTATGAAGGCAATAGGGAAGAGGAACCAATTGTAAGCAAGCAAGGCACTTTATAGGCCAGCTCATTTAGTCATTTACAATCTAGTGGCTGTGATTTTTACATTCATTTCTAGAATTATTGCTTAATACCTATCCCCTCCCTAGACTGAGAGCTCTACGAGGGCAGAGGCCACGTCTGTTTCATTCAACACTAGCTAGGCCTAGTCTGTGGCTAGATCCAAGTCTGCTCTCGATATTTGCTGAAGGAATGATTTAAGCATAGTTGTCCTACTTTGTAGATGAAGAAACTGAGAGTTGGAGAACTTGAGTAAATTGCCCAAAGACTACACAATTTATAAATAGTGAGCAGGGAGTCAATCTAGCTCATAAGCCCATGGCCCTTTCCTCTCACCAACCCCTCCTTGTCAGGGGCATTCAGCTTGTTTGAAAAGGAGACCTGCACCTACTTTTCTTGTAAAACACTGCAATCCTCAAATATCCCTGTAATGGAGTTTATCTAGAAAATAATGTTACATAGAATACTAGAAGATGAGAAGTGTCCTAGAGAAAATAAGTCAGTGAAAGATGATAAGAAAGTGAGGGGGTTTAGAAGGAGTGTAGGGGCTTTAAAAAAATAGGAAGGCTTCACCAATTAGGTGATTTATGAAGAAAGACATCAAAGAGAAGGGTGATGGAGCAAGCCACAGATTTCTGAGGTAAAAGGCTAATGCAAACCTGCTAAGAAAGGAGGATGTGTGAAGAGTCCAAAGATCTGCAAGAAGTCAACAGAGATGCAGAGGAGAGGGTGAAGAGGAGAGTGGATGAAGGCTAGATTAGGGTGAGTTAAGAAAAAACAGGAAGAGAGGATTTAGGAGTTGAGAAAAGACAACTATTTTGAAGAGTAGAGAAATGGGGCAGTAGCTGCATGGAGAAAGGGGAAGTTGAGAGGGATTTCTTTGGAAAAATAGAAGGAAAAACCCGCACCTGTGTTTTTAGTAGTAGAGGTGATTCAGGAGAGGGGAGAAACTGATTCAGAAAAGAAGAGAGGGTATGAGCTCAGTATAGAAGGACAGGGGTTGGTCTTAGAAAGAAGCACACACACAACTCACATACAGAAACAGGAGAAAAGACAAGGTACAAGGGCACAGAGACTTCCAGGTGGGGAGATGTGGTAGCAGGAGGCTGCAGATGTTGTCTTTTGCACTGAAATAGGATGCATGCTCATTAGCTGATAATGTGGCTGGGGAGGACGTACTGGAGAACTTGCCTCTAGAATACTTTCTCATGGCATTCTACCTAAATGTACGCACCGGACTCATTTTTCTGCTTAAACATATGGAAATATCCTAAGCACGGACTCTTGCCAAAGCAGTGTTACTCATCTTTGTTTGGAATTAGCTTGGAAAGTAAATTGCACAAGTAATGAATTTTGAAGAAAAAAAAAAGATACAGATTGAAAACCTTCTCTTCCCACTTGTACTGCAAATGTATTCTCTCAAAATTACTTCATGTTCTGAATGTCACTGAGATATTTAGTAGATCACTCAGCTGCACCCCACCAGTAGGTTCCTAACTGTAATTTAATTAGGAAGGCAGTAACTACGCTTCACCATATAGGGTGCCAGATATCATCATGCAATATAAGTTTGAAGAGGACGCTATTGTGTGTCGAAGTACAGTTTTATGAGCAGTGAAAGCTAACCTTTATGCAACAGGAATCACTCTAATGTCTTTTGAAAGTAGGGCATCAAATACAAGTGTTAGAAGTTTCATGTAGAATGAGTAATTACGACTGAAAAATAACATGCAATATAAAGGCACACAAAATTAAGAAAATAAAGGGATCAAGGACAACTCCCCAATCCCACCACATCAGTCAAATCATAAGGGCAACATGGTCAGTTTTTGAACTAATAAAATTGATGAACAATTGGAAACTATTGTAATTGTGATTTTAGTTTTATTAACAGAATGTCTGAGCAAAACTCATCAGCCATTAAATTGAGGCCTCTAAAGTTTTTAACCTGGGGTCAATGAATTGTTTAACAAACTGAAATTGCCATGCTGAACTTTCAGCCAGTTATTTGGATTCTTCAAGTCCCAATACTGTGGCGACCCAGTGATTAGTCTTGCAGGGACAAACTTACAACAATAACCAGAATGTCATTGCCTGTTACTTGAATGTGTGCAGGCAGGCTCAGAACAAAAGACCTCACTTGAGTAAAACACATAAAAGTCATTGAATTCTCTCCCACTCCAGGTCAGATTGTGGAAGGCTCTTGTACAAGTAAAGAGTTCATCTGCCCTAAATTGTGCGTCGGGTACAGCAGCTGTGCTAGTATTAAATCATGCTCAGGTGCAGATTCAGATATTTCATTTGCCAGCAAAACAATGGCATTCCAAAGCTAAAGATCCAAGCCTACCCACTCTGCAGTGAATAATTATCTGGTCTTGCTCTTCCTGAACTTGGCTATGCTACTATTTGCAGGATTACGGTGATTAATGAATCTTAAATGTTAATGTGGTAAATCTCCTTGATGTTGAACTCACCCCCCAATCAGGCTAATCTGAATGCCTGCATGAAACTGAAATTTTTGGCCAGATTATAACTTCAGGAAAGATGTTCCGCTTAACCAACTCATAGATTTGGGAGAACACAATGCACTATATTTGTTTAAAGTGTTTATATAAGTTAGGAGTTACCTGAGTAGTAACACATTGCTGATGAAAAAAAAATTAACTAAATTATTTTCTTTGAAAGTTCATTTTCAGTGCAAGGAAAACACAGGATTTAAGCCACATTACCAGTGTTGGAACTGTCTTGCCCTAAATGAATTTATGCTAAACTGAGGGAAGTACTGCCAGAAGACTGGAAGCTACACATTATCTCTGCTCAGTTGCTTCTTACTGCCCTGATGCCAGAATAGTGTCCCATGCTCAGAGTTCCAAAAGGCGGCACGTGGATTTTCTCTTGGCATTAGTTATCCAGCTGTTAGCATACTCTTCTACCAGAGCCATTATGACTTTAATAAGATCCAATTGATGGAACCACACAGAGGAGTTAATGAGGCCAGCCAGCCAGACCACAGAGATATACTGGCAGCAAGAGTAATTTAAGTTTGCCAGTAAAGCAGAATTCAAGCAGATTCTAAAACAATTCCCAAAGGCAAGTAATATAAAGAAAACAGTTTATTTTTAAATAGCAGTCTGTAGGTGGTTCTTTACTGGTAGAAGGGCACTAGATGGTCACAGAAAAGTAAGAAAAGTGCCTTGTACTCTTGCTCTCAGCTCTGGAGCCTAACTGACCACCATCCCTGATTAGAATCATATTCTCAGCCCTTTCCAGCGGGCTAGCTTCTACTTCTCTTTGGCAATTCACCTCATTGAAGGTGGCACCCAACATCATATGCATTTTTGTGTACGCCATGCTTAGCAGAGTGTCTTGGCAGTAGATTCTAAATGCACGCAGCATGAAAGAGAAATTATATCTATGTAGAATGAATGAGAAGAAAACTGGGCTAAGAGGGAGAAGACTGGATTTGAATTCTGACTCCATCACTAACTAACTTGTGTTACCTAACGCATGTCTTTTGCCCTTGCTGGAATCAGTTTCCAAGTCTATAAAATGAGAATAAGAATGCCTTCACTGACTTCTTGGTAAAGTAGCGCTGAGGATGAAATGAGAAAGCCCAGCTTGCGCTACAGTGAGGAAATGGGGATTTAGCAGAATACCTGGTTCCATAATGTGTAGCCTTGGGCAGGTCACTCGTGTCTATTCTAGATCATAACTACCTTGTCTGTTTCTTAGGCATCTGTTATAAAGGGCCATTCAAATACCAGAAGGTGTGGTAGACTTATTTATTTTTAATATATTTTACATTTTTATATTTTCATTGTCATATGATGATAGGCAAAGAAGCGGAAAAAGAGTACAGGAAATTAGCATCAACCCAATAGCATTAACCAATCTCTAGACCTTATTCAAATTTTGCCAGCTGTTCCACTAATGCCTCTTTTCTGGCCCTGGATCCTATTTAGGATTCCACATTGCATTTCATTGTCATGTCTCCCAGTCTCGTCCAAACTGGAACAGTTCTATTGTTTTTCTTTGAAGAGTGCTGGCCAGATATCTGCAGAATGCCCCTCAGTCTGGGCTTGTTTGATGTTCTATTATTAATAAAATTAGGTTATAGAAGAATCCACAGCAGTGCTGTGCCCTTCTCAGTGGTCAGGGGTACATGACGTTGACATGTCTCCCTATTGGTAATGCTAACTTCGACGGATTGATTGCTGCGTTGTCAGACAGTTTCTGCATTGTAAAATTAAAACTTTCCCCCCTTTGAAATCGATAAGAATCTTGTGGGAGGATGGTATGTAAATATCCTATTCCAAATTAGGGAATTTTTCATACTTTCCACCACTGATTTGAACAAACATTGGTGATTCTTACCTGCATATTAATATGGTGTTTGCCAGATGGTGATTTTTCTATTTACATTATTCTTTCCATATTCCTCAATTTGAAATTCTACTTATGGAGGAACAGTTCTTTTTCTCCCATTTACTCATGTGTTTAAATTTTTATTTATATCGGTATAGAGTCATGTGTCTTTGTTTTATTTTATGGTATATAATCCATTGCTATCATTTATTTTGTTGCTCAAACTGTCCCAGATTTGTTTGGGTCATTTTGGATGGTTCAACTCACATAGATCAATGCCTTGCTAAAAATCAATCTACTTCAAGAAATGTCTGTTTGGAGAGGTAACACAGGCAAAAAAAAAAAAAAAAAAAAAATGTATGGCTAGAGAAAAAAAAAAATGCCTGGGATGTCAGGGAACACAGGGCACTTGATCCAGACACAACTCCAAGAACAAAGACAAAAGACCTACAGGGATGCAGAAGCCCAGAGTACTGAATATCCCTTACATTTATACTCTGGCTGGAGATTTGACCATCTAGCAATTGGTAAGCCAGGAATTTAGGGACATTTATATGTTGACTAGTCTGATTAATATGAGCATACACAGACCAGGAGCTGAGCATGATGACAACTTCAGGGACTGTATGTCATGATATGTGCGTGCGAGGGAGAGGCAGGATGTGGGAGGGCTGCATGTGTTGGGATATCATCAATCCAGGCTGCTTTAAAAATGAAAGAACTTTTTGAAAACAGTTAAAATTAACCTTCAGTATGTTTTGTATAACACAAATCCCTATGCAACAGAAAGGATACCATATTTATGCCTCTACTCATATCTGTTCATAAAATCCTTTATTAAATCATCACATACATTCATATTTTAAATGTCTGGCATATGCTAAGCACTGTTTAGATACCAGGAATATAAGCATAAATTAAATACTGGCTAACCCTTCAGCAGCCTTGCTGTTTAATGGAACGAAGGTCCTCTCAAAAAGCCAGAATGTGCCAAGTTGTCTTAGAAAAAGCTCTGGACTTTATCAGTAAAATAATAGAGTTGATCTCTAGTCTTTACTATTTTTTTCAGCACTAAAGTTACTCGATTCTGTGATTTATTTACTTGATTATTTAAAATTTGTTGGTCAATGTGCCTTTCTCTCAAAATACGCTAATTAGTAATAGATGTATTTTTTCCCCCTTTAATAAACCCCTGGTAGTTGTTAGATACTCACTAAACCTCACAGAGCTGATTCATTATGGGTGGAAAATCTCATTTAAATCGAGTCACCAAATCTATTTTTCATACGGTGGTAGCTTAGACTTGTGACATAGTGAAGAGTCAGCTAAGACACAGAATACATTATTTTTTGAAGTCTGGGGCAGACAGTTGCATATTATAGGAACTCAGTTTTTTCCCTCTCCTTTTGATCAGCGGAAATCAAATAGCTAATCTAAATAATTGTAATGGTAAACTAGAAATTACTTTCATGGTTATGACTGCCATATTAAGTACAAGGGCCATATGCTTATCTCTATCTTCCAAAGCAAGAAACATGCTTTGTTTTATGATTGATGATCAGAAATTCTTGTTTGTAAGTTTAATTAGAAACACAATTTGAGAAAACCAGCAACACTTACTTGTTTTACTAGCTAATAATACAAGTTGTAGGTTTATTAATCAATTACTATAGTAAAATTAGATTCTCAGAGCTTACAAGAGAAGAAATGTGAAAATCAGATGAAAACCAAGATTTTTTTTCAAAAGATTATTGATGCCATATGATCAATTCACATTTTACATTTGCTGCAGTTCTAAGGGTGAACAGTCACTAATGTTGGTCTACATTGAACAAAGTTCTAGTTCCAATTGCACACGTCTTCTGATTCCCTCCTTCTCCTAAAATCTTGAACAAAAATGATGGATGCTTTTCCAAACCATGGTTATCCCACAATGGGCTCATTTGAAGGAGTTTAAGACTGTTTTTATTATTATTTTTTAAACAAGAACAGATTTTCTCTTGTAGATCAGTTTTAATATATGGAACCTACCAGTATGTTTGGTCACTTGTCTACTCTAAATCAGGGGTGAAGGTGCATTGTTCATAAAAAAAAAATCTGAAATTACTGTAAAAGGCGGTCCAGTTAGAGTGAGCATCACAATGACATGTGCTATCTTTCAGTGTTCAAATTAGGAAGTGCTCCAAACTATAATCCTGTTATATAATGTGGATTGAAATACAACAAATGTTTTTCCCTACACATATGAAATGTAGATGCAGGGGCTAATGCTTTTAGTGAGAGATAGAACACAGTAACCTGCTAGGAGTGTTGAAAAGCTGGAGTAAAGTTCAAGAAGGAATTGGATCTGTTGAATGAAAATTTTAGAAATCTAAGTCAAGTCAAGAGAATGACTCCTTGAGCTGCTTCAGGATGCAGGAAGGAACTATCAAAATTTGTAAAGAGCAAGAAAGAAAAGGAAGAAGTAACTCAAGGATGCCAATTAGGGGGTCAGTAAGGGTGTCTGTAGGAATCCAGAAAGCAAGCAGCTGTGTGGTGTTGGAGAGGAGAGGAAGCAGTTCCACCCTGAACTCCAGCAATGAAGGACTGTGAAACCCTGAACAGAAGGAAAGTAAAGGATTTAGCGGATCGAATCTGGGAGCACTATAAAGTAGCAGCCTTAAAATGAAAATGAATTAAGTTATAACTAAATAAATAAAGAGGGTATGTTCAATCAACTTATCTTCTTAGGTACAGCTTTAGCAGAAGTAGGGTAGATCTTCTCAGGGGTTAATCAGATAAGTGACACTCCGAGTGTCCCCCAAATGTGCAAATTCAGATTTTGCATGGTGGATTTTCTTAAAGCCAAGTCACAAACCTTAATGTTATTCTATACTGACATTTAAGATATTCAAATTTGAATAGCATCCATAGAAAGCAAAAGCTTATGCTACGAACTACAACTTAAGAAAATATACGCGCTATAAAAATAAGGGACTTCAGAGTGCTTAAATATTTCAACTGCAGGAACAATCAAAATGTTTGTTAACGTTTTACAATTATAGACCAGTAGAGGTTTCAAGAAGCACTTCCATCTATTCCAATTGCTGAGGTTGCTTCTTTGCAGCCCAGGGTCTGGCTGTCATGTATGATTTTATTGGTGGATGAATTCTCACTTCCCCTATTTCCGAGATTTGTGGACATTCTGTGTTGATTCTAACCTTCATCCCTTTCTCCCTCCTGGATTTCATGCCTAATTAACTGATACAAAAATGACTGCAGAGCTCACAAATTCTTAAAGTTGAGATGAAACAAAGGTAAATGCAGTGTAACAGAATCTCTTCCAACCACAGTCAGTGGAAATGTTTTCCCTTGAAAAATGTAGGGAATGAAGTAGGTTTAATAGATAATTTTGGAGAGTAAGAAATCTATCCCCCACCCCCTTTTTGTAAATTACAGACTAGCAACTGCCTTTAGAATTAAATCCAAAGTAATATATCCAGAGGAACAGTCTACCAAGCACACATTCTAATCTTTCCTAACAGAAGAAAGACAATAGCATCACCAAGTAATTTTTCTTTGCCTAAAAGCATTGAGTCTTCTAGTATACAGTCATCAATTAGTAGATATTATTGCAGTGACATTGGTTCTAGGCAAAATTTAGAAATGTTTCTCAAACTTTTCTTTGCTTCAGCATGCATGAGAAATATATTTCACATCAGAAATAGCCACTCTGTAGCAGATAATGGAGGTGAGAGGCCAAATTTATGTAGTTTGAATAAAGCCTTAGAAGTTAGTCTAATGAACTCACCTCAATATGTCTCATTCCCCAATCTTAATGGGGCCCAGGGCTTTTGATGATTATATTTTGAAAAAGGTATTATTAAGGTGTCAGCATTTATTGCATGCCTGCTATGTTCAGGCATGTTCTATGTTTTCTTTTACTAAATCCCTTACAGTGTCGTGAGAAAGGAACTTTGCAAAAGTGGAAACAAGTTCATTCACCTAACAAATATTTTGTTGAGCATTTACTATTTACTTGGCACTTTCCTAGGCACAGGGGAGATGGCAATGAACAAAACAGACAGAGTACCTGTTCTCAAAAGTTTATAGCCTAGGGGCTCAGAGATGCTAAGAATTAACTCTCCCAAAGTGAAGAGATCCCTTGTTTCACGTATCATTTCATTATCACATCATCTTCTGAACAATGTGATTTTCATCAAGCACCAATATCACAGATGGACTATAATTATGATTCAAGTCCATGGCATCTACTTTGTACTAGCCACTCAATACACTGGTAAAAAGTCAAGATCCCTGTTTTCATGGAGCTTACACTAAATAAATAAATACACGCATGAGTACGTAACTGCAAACTGTGTGTTAAGTGGAATGAAGAAAAATAATAGTGTACTTACTATATGAAAGCATGTGCTGGTTTGAAACTCTTATGTACCCCATAAAATCCATATTCTTCTAATCCAATTTTGTGGGGGTAGATTTATTGTGGGTGGGATCTTTGATAGGATGTTTCAATAGAGATGTGACCACCCAACTGCGGGTGGGGCTTTTTGATTAGATTATACTCATGGAGATGTGACCCTCACCATTCAATTTTAGTCTTAATTAGTTTACTGGAGTCCTTAAGAGATTTGACACAAAGAACAGAGATAAGCCAGACACAGACATTTGGAGACCCTTGGAGACAGACAGAAGCTCAGAGAGCAGGCCACTGGAATTAGAAGCCAAAGACATGAAACCCAGGAGCAAAGGGCCAGCAGATGTTGCCATGTGTCTTCCCATGTAACAGAGAAAGCCTAGACATGATTGGCCTTTCCTGAGTGAAGTATCCTCTTGTTGATGCCTTAACCTGTACATTTTCACAGCCTTAGAGCTGTAAATTTAGAACTTAACAAACCCTCTTTGTAAAAGCCAATCAATTTTGGTATAACGCTTTCTGGCAGCTTTAGCAGACTGAAACAGATTTTGGTACAGAGAAGTGGGGTGCTGCTGCTTTCAAATACTAAACATGTTAGAATTGCTTTTTACATGAATAAGGGAAAGATTCTGGAAGAATTGTGAGGAGGTGAATGGGAAAGGCCTGCATTGCTTTGAAGAGACTACTGGTAGAAACATAGACTCTAAAGGTACTTCTGATGTAGACTTTGACAGAAATGATGAAATGAGTCATTGCACCTGGAAGAAAGGTGATCTTTGCTTTAAAGTGGCAGAGAATTTGACAAAATTGAGTCCTGGTATTGGATGGAAGGTAGAACTTGAAGGTGACAAGCTTGGATATCTAGCTGAGAAAATTTCCAAACTAAATGTGGAAAATGCAGCCTGTCTTCTTCTTCTTGCAGCTTATAGTAAAATGCAGGCTGAGAATGGAACTCTTGGGAACAAAGAAACCAGAAACTGATAGTTTGGAAAATTCTGAGCCTCTGGAAAATAAGTCCCCAGAGAATATTGTCCCTTGTGAGGATTTAACCAAACATGGAACCAGATAGTCATTAGAGGACAAGCCAAGATTGGAGATGGAATTATCCAGAAAGGATTTGTGAAAACCCTATTATTGGATGGTTGTGATCCCTGTGTGCTGTCTGAAAAACCACAAAAGTTTTGTAAAAGCTGTATAAGCGGAACCACTGCCAGTCTGGACTAAAAGGGACAGATTGAAGGAAAAATGATTTCAAAGTCAGAATCATGGAAGCTAAAGTCTGGAGCCAGGAAATCTCAAGCCAGGAGAGTGGATCTACCCATGCATGTGGAGAGTATAAGTTTGTTCCAAAAGCAGAGGGTGGGCCTTCCATTTCATTGCTCAGGAAGTGTTGCCCTCTTAGGCCTCGGAGAGGGTGGAGCACATTCCCTGGTATTGGGGAGGGCCTGGCTACCAAACAACTGTTTTGAAGGGATTAAGCATGTACCCCAGAGACGGCAGAGTCTGGATGCCACCTAGAGGCTTGAGGAAGGTGGGGCTGAGATCAAGGTGGTCTCACCAATGTTTGGTATGTTAAAGCCCTTACCCCCCTGTTTGGAGAGAGAAGGGCCACTATATTAACCCTCAGAAAGGGTGAGACTACTACTGATTAGCTTACTGGAGTCCTTTAAAAGGAGAATATTTTGGAGAAAGCTCAGACACAGATGCTTGAAGATGCTAAGAGAGCCATTTGAAACCAGAAGCCCGGAGAGAAGTAGAGCAGACATTGCCACTTCCCTTCCCATTTGACAGAGAAACTCCGGATGCAATCAGCCTTTCTTGAGTGAAGGTACCCTCTTGTTGACTTAATTTGGACATTTTCACAGTCTTAGAATTGTAGTTTATAACCTAATAAATCCCCTGTATAAAAGCTGATCCACTTCAGGTATATTGCATCCCAGCAGCTTTAGCAAACTGAAACAAAGTATAATGGGGATCTGTTTTAGTTAGGGGGGGATCAGGAAAGGCCTCTCTTCATTTCAGCTGAGAGTTGAAAGACACATGAGTTAAGCAGGGGAACAGTTTCTAGGCAGAGAGAATACTATGAATGTTCTGGTGCAAGAAAGAGTTTTGCAAATGTGAGGAGGTGAAAGAAATAAGTAAACAAAAGAAAAAGATGAGGATGAGGATGGTTTAAGTAGGTAGGAGCCAGGTTATATTATATAGGCCTTTTTGCAGCAAGGATGTTGCATTTTCTCTCAAATGCAGCCTAATTTAAGAAGCCGGTATTTACAGAATGTATATAGGAAGTCTAGAGTAGAAGTCTACAGGCAAATTGGGTGATTATTTTAACAATCTAGGTAAGAGAAGACAGTGTCTTGGATTAATGTGGCCATAAAAAGGTGTAAAATGATTCTGGACATACTTACTTAAAAGACAGATTGGGCAGGACATAGGTAATGGAAAAGGTAGGATGAGTTAGGATGACTTCCAGGTTTCTCCTTGACCAACTGCATGGGTGCAGGTGCCATCTGGTGAGATGGAAAAGGCTGGGCCAAGAGCATACATGGATGACAGGGGACCAGTAGTGTCATTTTGGATAGGTAAATCTGAGATACCTATGAGATACCGCTTGGAAGGTCAAGGAAGTGGTTGGATAAATCAGGTAACAGTTATAAGCACAAGTCTGGGATAGAGATAGATTTGGGAGTTGTCAGCACATTTAAGACTATCAGTATGGATTTCCTATGGCCAATCTCTTGGAAATTCCAACTTTTTAAAGATTTATCAAGAGGGACAGAGAAAATGTTCTTCCATGTGAGCCCAGAGTCAGGCAGAAAGCAGGGCCACAACACAGATTAACCTAGAAATGAAATAGTATTTTAGTATCTGTTGAAAAACACTCCGTTTGGAACAATATTGGCCATGTTGGAATAGCATATGTATTAGGTTAAATTGCCTTTTTTTGGAGGTCAAAATAGGCAAATATTGGGATTTCATAAAGTTCAACACACAATTTGGAACAAAATTGATTTATATTATGGTTAACAGTACACAGTTGATTCACATATGTAGGGTGATCTTTTGATGATGTTAGGGATTTCTTTATTACTTTAGATGCTGCGGAAGAAATAAAAACAAATCATACGTGGAAATGCCGCATACCACTTACTAGTTAGTTTTGCTCTGACACTCAGGCTGACAGCCTGAAAATGCAGTTGACAACATATCACCATGTCTGACTGTTGATAACCCCAGTATTATTCCCTGATAAATCTACATCTTCAGCAGGGTAAGAACTTGCAGTTTCACACATCTCAAATTTCCCATCTGGCTTAAGAAAAATCCCTGATTTTCTACTCCTTTCTACAAGGGGAAAATATTTAAAGAAAATTAATAGATATGGCTGAGTGCTGTACAATTTAATTTTAGCTTGGAGAGAGACTAATATTTGAATAATTATTCTAATACAGTTTGAGTTATTTTATATAATTACATGTCTACCTTATTTTACCAAACATACATATCTCCCCAAATTATGTTAATCTTTTAATATCATATTTTATATTTATCAGGATTTAAAGCTAGATCCATTTGATAAATCACAGACCCAAATGTATGAAGTATCTTGCAAGATAAATTGAATGTGTGAATTAGCCCGTTAACAAAGAGTAGTAGGGTCTGTGGCATCTGGAGAGGGTATCCTTTACCTAAAGAAAAAATATTTTTTCCTAAAATATGAACTCTGCAAAGCACAGTTCTGTTGGGATAAGATAAGGGAGGAAGATTTCAGCCTGCTGGGCTGTCAATTTAAACACCTGATATAAAGTAAGCTTGCAGATTTTTATTATTATTATTATTAATGGACATATTCTAGTTTTGTCTTCAGTTGGAATTTTTATCTATTGATTTTATTATTGTTTTAAAAAGATAAGACCTATAATTCTAACCATCCTCATTTTTAATTTTAAGAATGCAGAAGGCTTCAGTTGGGTAACGTAAGGCACAATATACAAACTTTGTGTAGCAAGTATGGGCCATACTCTAGAAATATCCAAAGGATTTGCATCTCTTCTGAAGAACTAATTTTATTGTGGAACAATATCAGGCTTGAATGAACTAAATGCAAACTTAGTACTATGTGGTGAGAATATTTAGTGCAATTTACATAACTTTCTATGTCCCAATTTACTTATATGAAATGGGTATTAAAATAGTACTTATCTCACAGCATTGTTATAAAAATTAAGGAGGGTAACACATGTAAGGACACTAGCACAGTGCTTAGGTCATAGTAAAAGCCCAGTCTCAAAAAAAGGGAAAGTACTCTGGAATTCCCTTTGCACAACACCCATCTCCTTTCACTGGCCCTTCACACACTAAGAATAGTCTCCACATAATTTGCAAACAATAGGAACAATACTGTTGCACATCTATTGCTCCATGTTGCATTTTCTCTGATTTCATTATTTTCTATCTGATATCATCCTATCCATATTTTCTCATAGAGTTTCCTGAATTCAAACTAGAAAGAAGAAAGCCTACAAATAATTGCCAATTCATGGCAAGCCTAATCATTTCAACATTAACAACCATCATTTTAGATATTTGGGTTAAATATCTAAAATAATGTAGTACACATAGAAGAGCAAAACTTTGGCTTTCTTAAATTTTCTGGAAATAAGTCATCCTGGTTGGGTGTTTTTCAAAAAACTGTGACTGCACTTCTTAAGCACCAAAATATCTTTTTATTTGCCTGAAACCTTAAGAAATGTTTAACCTTAAGCAATCCACTTGCATTTATGTCTGTAAGCTGTATATGTAACTATTTATCTTCCTTATCATGTCCGAGGGTCTTCACTGTGAGCTTATTCCTTTCTTCATTTACCAATATCAACAGAGTACCATCCATTGTCCCACAGCACACGTTGTGTCTCCAGGCCCTACTGAACTATTAAAACATGTATCCTTCAGATAACTAAGCTTTTTTAGTGCCACATTCTTTTCCCTTCTCACTTTTGCTTGGTATCATTGAATCATTGTTAATTTGCATGCACATACAATAAAAGTAAATATGTCCTGAATATGAGATTAAGAGTTTTCTGATGAATAAAGTGAATTTTACGGCAAGAAATTTGGCTGGATTTAAGCTTACTTCCTGGTTCTAAGGTGTGTTTTGGTGGGAATTCTGGATCCATTTGATAAATGAGATATTTCTGTTAATGGTTTTTATGTTTACAAGTTATTCTAAATGGGGAAGAAGAAAAAGAAATTACTTGAAATATCAGCCAGTGCACTGTTACATTTAAAGTGAACCTGGATATATGGTTTTAAGTCATCAGCCTTATAAATGATTGTCTTAACTGCAATAAGCACAGCAATTACTCTAGCTTGTCATATATGCTTAATGATTCTCAGTGACGGATTATTCATGCTAGTTGGCTAGCTATGCAATGTGCTTGTATGGGGATAAAAGCATAATTAGGTTTTGTGGCAGTTGAGAGATAGGTATCAAATAAGAGAAATAACATTTTTCAGTAATGGTAATATAAAAAGGTCATATCAGAATAAAGTAGAACAACAAAATATTTTTTTAAAACTGAAAAGTAAGGATATGACTTAGTATTTTAAAGACAATTGACTTTCTTAATCAAAAAGTAGGGGGAAATCTTTATATAAGTGGTGTGGCAATGTCTCAAAAAGTCCTTATTTTTCACAATCCAAAGCAACCTGAATTTAGGTGATGTACTACTTTGAAACTGTCATGTACACAGAAAAGCCATGCTCTTTAATCCTCATTCAGTATTACTGGGTGGGGTCTTTTTACTGTTTCCATGGAGGTGTGACCCATCCAATTGTGGGTGATAACCTGATTAAATGGTTTCCATAGAGATGCATCTCCATCCATTCAAGGTGTTATTGCTTACTGGAGACCTTTAAGAGGGAACTATTTTGAAGAAAGCTCAGAACCAACAGAGCCCATATAGCCAAAGACCTTTGTAGATGTAGAAGGAAGGTGCCCCCAGGAAGCCTTGTGAAATGAGGAGAGAAAGCTAGCAGACGTCAACATGTGCCTTTCCAGTTGAGAGAGGTGTCCAGAAGCCAAAAACCCCGCAGACACCAGCCACATGACTTTCCAGCTGACAGCTGCTCCAGACAGCATCAGCGTTTCTTGAGTGAAGGTAACCTCTTGTGGGTACCTTAATTGAAAATTTTTCACAGCCTTAGAACTGTAAACTTGCAACTTAACAAATTCCCCTTTTAAAAGCCATTCCATTTCTGGTATATTGGATTTCAGCAGCTTACAACCTAAAACAGATCTTGGTACTACAGAGGTGGGATGCTGTAGTTTGCAAATACCAAACATGTTAGGGGTGGGCCATGGTGGCTTAGCAGGCAGAATTCTCACTTGCCATGCTGGAGACCCAGGTTCAATTCCCGGTACCTGTCTATGCAAAAGAAAAAAAAAAACACGTTGGAATGGCTTTTTAAATGGATAAGTGGAAGCTTCGTGAAGAGTTGTGAGGAGCTCGATAGAGAAGACCTAAATGCTTAGAAGACACTATTGGTAGAAATGTGGACTCCAAAGATACCTCTGATAAGGCCTCAGGCAGAATGATGCATGTGTTATTGAAAACTGGAAGGAAGGTGATCCTTGTTTTAAAGCATCAAAGAATCTGGCAAAATTGATGACTGGCTTTGAATAAAAGGCAAATTTTAAAAGCTATGCACATGGACATTTAGCAGAAGACATTTCCAAATTAAATGTGGAAAATGCAGCCTGGTTTCTCCTTGCAGCTTATAGTGAAATGCAACAGGAATGAAATAAGCTGAGACCTGAATTCTTACGTACAAAGAAACCACAAATTGATGTGCTGGAAAATTCTGGTTCTCCAGAAAGGGATATCCCAGAGAACACTTCCCGACATGAGAATTTAACCAAACATGGAACAAGTCAGCCATTTAAGAAAATACCAGGATTGAAGATGGAGTTATCCAAGAAGGATTTGTGGATAGTCCTATTGTCTGATGTTATGATCCTTGCCTACTACATAGAAAACCAACAAGAGTGTTGCAGGATCTGTATAAATGGAAACACTGACAGTTTGGACTAAAAGGGACAGAAAAGGGACAAACTGAAGGAAAAGTAACTTCAGAGGCAAAATCAGAATTTCAGAGGTTTGATGTCAAGAAATCTTGGGCCAGGAGAAGGGATCCACCCAAGCACATGGAGAGGATGAGTTTGCCCCAATGGCAGAGGGCGGGCTTTCCACCTACATGTTCTGGAACAGTTGTGTCCCAGGCCTTGGAGAGGGTGGAGCACATTCTTTGCAGATTGGGGAAAGCCTGGCTGCCAACATATTGTTCTGGAGAGGTTGAGTGTATGCCATGGAGATGGCAGAGAGCCTCAGTGTAGCCCCAATGTTTGGAGAGGAGGGAGTAAAGAAAAAGGTGGTCTCCCCAATGTCCCCCAAGGTTGCATTTGGAGAGAGCCAAGTTGCTGCATAGACCCTTAGGAAGGGTGGGACTGCTGCTTTCTAAAGGCCCAAGGATAAACGACTCTCAACAATGAAATCTAATGGAGCTTGCCCCGCAGGTTTTCAGAATTGTTTAGATCTGGTGACCCCTGTGTTCCAATTTCTCTGTGTATTCTGTGACTATTACTCCTTTATATGTTGGCAACATATTCTGAATTTTACAGGTCCAAAGCCAGAGGAGAATTTTGCTTTAGGACAGACCATGCCTGTAGCTGACTTTGATGAGATTTTGTACTGTTTCTGACTTTGTATTGTATTTGCATTGTTACTGAAATAGTTTAAGGTTTTGTGATATTGTGATGGAATGAATGTATTTTGTACTTGGAAAGAACATGTCTTTTTGGCATCCAATGGGTGGAAATGTGCCTAATTTGAAACTGTCGTGTACCCCAGAAAAGCCATGCTCTTCAATCCTCATTTAGTATTGCTAGGTGGGATCCTTTTTATTGTTTCCATGTAGATATGACCCACCCAATTGTGGGTGGTAACTTTTGACTAGACGGTTTCCACTGAGATGTGTATCCACCCATTCAAGGTGGTATCACTGACTGGAGCCCTTTAAGAGGAAACCACTTTGGAAAAAGCTCAGAACAAACAGAGCCACACAGCCAGAAACCTTTGTAGATGTGGAAGGAAGGTGCCCCTGGGGAAGCATTATGGAATGAGGAGAAAAAGCTAGCAGATGTCACCATGTGCCTTCCCAGCTAAGAGAGGTGTCCAGAAGCCGAAGATCACAGCAGATACCAGCCACATGACTTTCCAACTGATAGAGGTGTTCTGGACAACATCAGCCTTTCTTGAGTGAAGGTAATCTCCTATTGGTGCCTGAATTTGGACATTTTCATGGTCTTAGAACTGTAAACTTGCAACTTGATAAATTCCCTTTTTAAAAGCCATTCCATTTCCGGTATATTGCATTCTGGCAGCTTACAGACTAAAACAGATGAATCCAATTCTTTAAAAAAAAATTTTTTTAATACTTTCAATTACCACGTGATTTGTGTTACTTTCTTGAAGTTTTATAATTATTCTTTCTTCTTTTATTGCCTAGACTCTTAAAATTCTTCTTCAGTCATCTCCCTTACTCTCTATAGGAGTCAGACAACTCATGCTTACAAAGGCCAGGGGGCAAGGTAAATGACCAAAATTAGTTTCATATAAGCAATGGAGGATGACCATGACTGTGGTGAACTAGCATCCAAATATATTAAGTGTGTGTGGGTGTGTACTTGCACCCACCCACACTCTTGCTCATTGGCTAGTTTCTGACCTGTTGGTAATCCCTGTGCTGCAGCCCATACAGAATTGTTGGTTCTGTATCCCCAATCTCTCTTGAACCTGCAACATCATTGCTTCTACCTCCAGGCCACTGCCATCTGTTCTGCTTCTTCCTAAGTCCATTTTCTTTCCATTCCTTCTTCTTACTCTTGCATGTTTACTTTTTTCCCTTGAATTGAAGCATATTGCTTTATGCATTTTAATGATACATGACCATTAGAAGCAGGTTCAGGGTTACTAAATATTCCCCTTTCTCAATATAATTACCCCCCATACCAGATTAAAGCTGTTTGCCTTGAATTCTGTTTTATCTGATATAAACGTGGTTACCCCATAAGTTTTAATTTTCGTCCATTATTTCTATGCCATTCTTTTACTTCAAACCAGTATTACTTTGCCTCATTCAAGCACTAAATAGTTAGGATTTTGTTTTCCATCCAGGAAGACAGTTTCTATCTTTCAATAAGGGACTTAAGCCATTGATAATTTTGATATATTTGTTTAGTGTATTGTCATGCGTTTTTTTCCTTTTTGCTGTGATCATATTTCCTTGTCTATTTATTCCTAAGTATTTCATTTTCTATCAATGTGAAGAATAACAGCATCTACCGACTCCTCCATTTGTAAAATAAATTTAATATGCTGTCTTATAAATCCCCCTCTGTGTTTTTTAAATTATCTATACATTTAATCCAGAACAATAATCATTTTTCTACCATAAAGCATCTTACCTTAATAATTATTCTTGACATGTGAATTGTTTTATCAAAAAGAGAGAAACATCTCCTTAAATCTTGTTTCATTATTTTGTCTTCCCAATCTTGAAACTTGAATACTTTATTCAATTATTAGGCCAGCAAAGTGGGCATTTTTGTTGTGTTTTTCCCCTGGTATGACTGAAAACATCGTTCTCTTGTCCTTAGGCATGCTGACTCATGGCTTGGTAAGAAGTTTCGAGTCATAAACATATCCCATTGCAATTCTGTACACATTGCCCATTTCCTTCTATCACTAAGTGCTGCACAAGAGAAGTCTGATGCCCAGCTGATTTTTTCCTCCCTTCATTTTTATGTACTTGGAGTTAATTTCTTTTTCTTCATTTTTGAAATTAAAATTAAAAATACATTAAGAAGGTATGTCTAGATCTTGGTCCCTCTCTCCATAAATTTTGCCTGGTATTCTGTGAAGCCAAATGATGTAAATTTAATATTTTATTCTACATTACCTTTTTTTTCTTGTTAACCTGTGTTCCTTATAATACAATCTTCCATTAGTCTTCATTGTTTCTTATCATTTTATATTACATCTACATAAAAAATAATAAAAAATTATTTCAGTAAAACAGCTTTACTGAAATAATTCACATACCACAAAACTTACCCTGTAAAAGTATACTTTTGTGGTTTTTAGTGTGTACAGAACTGTGCAACATTCACCACTAATTTTGGAACATTTCATCACCCTAGAAAGAAATCTCAGTCATTAGCAGTCACTCGCGTCCTTCATTTCCCCTTGTACCAATCTACTTCCTGTCTCTACATATTTGCCTCTTCTGGATATTTTATATCAATGAATTCCAAGTGCTATCCTTTGCCTGGCTTTTTTTTCAGTTAGCATAATGTTTTCAAGGGGTCATCTATGTTGTGGCATATATTAAAATTTCATTTCTTTTTGGGAATGAAAAATCATGGCTTAATATCCCATCGTATGGATATACATTTTGTTTATTCATCAGTTAATGAATATTTGGATTGCTTTATTTTTTAGCTATTATGAATAATGTTGGTATGAATATTCATGTACAAGTTTTTGTGTAGATATATATTTTCAATTTCCTTGAGCACATAATTAGGTGTGGAAATGCTGGGTCATATGGTACCTCTATGGTTAATGGTTTGAATAACCACTAAGGTGTTTTCCAGAGCTGCTGTATCATTTTATATTCCCACCAGAAACAGATGAGGGTTCCAATTTTTCAATATCCTCACCAATACTTGTTATCATCTGTGCTTTTGATAACAGACATACTAGTATGTGTACAGTATCTCATTGTGGTTTTGATTTGGATTTCCCTAATGGCTTATTGACTGTTTGTATGTCATCTTAAGAAAAGTGTCCATTTAGACCTTTACCCATTTTTAATTGAGTTGTATTTTTATTGTTGAGCTGTAAGAATTATTTCTATATTTTGAATACAAGTACCTTCTCAAACATATGATCTGCAAATATTTTCTTCCTTTCTTTGGGTTTTCACTTTCTATTTTAATTTTTATGAAGTTCAACTCATCTAAATATTTTCTTTTGTCATTTATACTTTTAATGTCTTATCTGAGAAACTTTAGCCTAATCCAAGGTGACAAAGATTTACTCCTATGCTTTCTTTCAAGAGTTTTATATTTTAGCTTTTGTGTTTAGGGCCTATGTCCTTAAACATAAAAGCTAGGGGGCAAATTTAGAGCTTCAAATCTCCATTTGAATTAGAAGTTACAGTTCACTTAAAATAATACATTATAAAAAATATAACACTCGATAAAATAATATTTAATATATGCCCATTACTGTGCAATACATTTTGTACAAAACCATATTTAATCTACATAAACATCCTTTCAATCAAGTAACATATCATAAAACCAAGGCTCAAAAAGATTATGTAACATTCTCAATATCACATAGCTAGTAATTGTGGGGCAAAAATCTGAACACTTTTGCCTGATTGCTCAGTCTACATCCATCCAGGGGTTGACATTTTTTTAATGTCCAGAAGTAAACATTTTAAGCTTGTGGGCTCTATGGTCTTGGTTGCAATGACTCAACTCTGCTGTTATTAGATAATACATAAACAAATGGGCCTGGCCAGGTTTCAATAAAACTTTATTTACTGTATGTGTGGGTTTGAATTTGTGGACCCTGGTAAAGCCATGTCCTTTAATCCTTATTCAATATTGCTGGGTGGAAGCTTTTTAATTGTTTCTATGGAGATGTAACCCACCCAATTGTGGGTGGCAACTTTCGATTAGATGGTTTCCATGGAGATGTGTCTCTACCCATTCAAGGTGGGGTTGCTTACTAGAGCCCTTTAAGAGAAAACCACTTTGGAAAAAGGTACAGAGTCATGAGAGCCCATGCAGTCAGAGGCCTTTGGAGATGAAGAAGGAAAATGCCCGTGGGGGAGCTTCATGAAACAAGAAGCCTGGAAAGAAAGCTAGCAGATGTTGCCATGTTCACCACATGCCTTTCCAGTTGAGAGAGGCATCCTGAATATCATCAGCCTCCTCGAACCAAAGTATCTTTCCCTGGATGCCTTAGATTAGAAATTTCTCTAGCCTTGCTTTAATTTGGACATTTTCACAGCCTTAGAATTGTAAACTTGCAACTTAATAAATTTCCCTTTTTAAAAGCTATTCTGTTTCTGGTATATTGCATTCTGGCAGCTAGCAAACTAAAATACCACCACAAGTGGTGGGCCTATGGGCCATAGCTTGTCCTCCCCTGCTCTTGAGCAACAGACCACAGTGCCCTACTTCTTCCTCCAAGCTTTCCGTGAGTACTACCATAAATCAGTTTCTCCAGCTTCTGGACTTCTACCATAATAATTGTGATACCATAGCTCTAAGTCACATATCCTTGATTTTATGGAAGTGTTTTTACAATGTCTTCTTTTGTTAACTACTTTGACAGAAGATTATGCATGTTGAACTAAAACATGATTTCTGGATCAGCAGCAGTGTCCATCTTGCAGCAAGCATGAGGGAAAGCTCAAGGGCAAGGGCCTGACGTTATTGAGCCACTAAACAAAAAAGTAAGTGACTGCTTTCCTCTAGACGTCTTGATTTGGAAATATATATCTGTACTGGTTTATGTCATTGTGCATAAAACTTGCAGCTGAAGGCATGTCTAACTGAAACACACTTTACAAGTATTTTTTAAACTGTCAATTAATTTTGGGCTATGTAATCTGAGTAAAAATTTGCTTTTAAGATAACCTTGGGTGACAAATATTTTTCTCTTACTATCAAGATGTTCAAATTTATATTACAAGTTATTAATTAAATCTGCTTTTATATTAGAAACATTAATAGCTATTAAGACTTTACAATTTTTTAAGTTATCAGCATTTCCTTTTTAAAAGAATAGATCAGTAACTTTAATATAAAGAAAAAATTACTACTTTGACTTAGATTTAGTTAAAAATACCTTGCGTTCAAGACCTCAGAATTAAAAAAAAAAAAAAAAGGTTACTTCCTGTGGTAGTTAGATTCAGTTGCCACCTTGGCCAGGTGAAGGCACCTAGTTTTGTTGCTGTGGACATGAGCCAATGGTACGTGAACCTCATCTGTTGCTGATTACATCTGCAGTCGGCTAGGAGGCGTCTGTCTCTGCTGCAATGAATGACGTTTGACTTAATTGGCTGGTGCT
This sequence comes from Myrmecophaga tridactyla, assembly GCA_004026745.1. Taxonomy (NCBI): domain Eukaryota; kingdom Metazoa; phylum Chordata; class Mammalia; order Pilosa; family Myrmecophagidae; genus Myrmecophaga; species Myrmecophaga tridactyla. The sequence continues at coordinate 24,042 of PVIY010006900.1, forward strand.
TAAATGAGAGAACTCAACGTAGCACAGCCCAAGCAGCTCAGCATACCTCACCTCAGCACGGGCAGCTCAGCCCAGGCCTTTGGAGATGCAGAAAGAAATCACCCCAGGGAAAGTTGTTAGAACCCAGAGGCCTGGAGAGAAGGCCAGCAGAGACCACCCTCTGCCTTCCCACGTAAGATAGAACCTCAGTTGAACGTTAGCTGCCTTTCCTCTGAAGAACTAACGAAATAAATCCCCTTTTATTAAAAGCCAATCGTCTCTGGTGTGTTGCATTCCAGCAGCTAGCAAACTAGAAGACTGCCTTAGCCAAAAATTATAACATCATTATGTAGTTGTAAGAATTCTGGTATTGTACAAATTGTAAGCAGTATTATATTGTAAATAAGTCCTCATAAGGATGTATGACTTAAGATACTATTTACTGCCTTAGATGTAGAATAAGAGATTTAATATCTGTAAGCAATTTAGGATACTACATAGAAGGTTCTTAACTAGAAGGCTGAATATCTCTCAGAAATATTAAGATTGTGAAGTACACAACAATTAAATTCCCCAATAACTGATTTAATTCAAGTGAACAGCAAAAATCATACATCAAAACACAGTACCTGTAGCATCTTACTAGAGGTAGAAAAATAATAAAATCAACTCTTCAAGTTAAACAAAGTTAAAACACCTCACTCAATTAAAACTATGCAGTTTTTCACAACAAAATTTAGGTTTTTATGAAAATGACAGAAGCAATCCAATTTGGGTAAAGTTTTATGTGTTCAGGGAGGACATCCAGGTCTACTCAAAAGAAGCCAAGATCCGAGGGGGGAAATGGCCTAAAAGCTGAGAGCTAAGCATTGAATTGCTAAGACTGAGCTACAGAAATTTCTCTGTGACACATGAACTACTTTACTGGGAACTCCAGTAGAAGATATGTCCGAGAAACACAATACACTTAAGTAAATGAGGTTATTAAATCAAAGTAAATTCCATCTGCTTTTCTTCCCATACTAAATTAAGAGCTGTGAAGACCTCAGAAGGCTCCTTTCCAAGGCTGAACCAGAAGGGGGCCTCAAAGCAGTGGTTGGCGCTAGTATCATGCACTCTCTAATAGTTAAGCTGAACAGAAGGCCAGCACTGAATACCATTAAGGCCAAGTGGCAAAACTCATCCCTTTCCCATCCTGGCTCAAAGGTGATAAATTCCTGTATAATTCAGGCTTAATGAGGCCTCCCAATACAATCATTTCACTGAATGTAGAACATTCAAGATCAGTTAAAATGTAAAAATAAAAGCTTATTATTACACATTTATTTTTTGATAAGTCTATTTCCATGTGTCAAGGAAAAAAAAATTAGAGAAAGTGTGTATGTGTGTAGGGAGGGGGTGTAATTTAAGTACATCTTTAAAGTAGCCAAGTTCTAAAGGCAAGGAAAGAAAAGGAGCGCACAAATTCCACTGGCATCCACTAAATAAATTTATATACAAAGCACACACAAATATGCAAAGCGGCAGCTAATAGAAATATTTGCTCTATCCATTCAGAAATCCAAGCGAAGGCAGCGATATTTACATTTAGTTCTAATACAAGCAACTGTTGTGGGCAGAGGGCTGAATTTGGTGCTAAAACAGATGTCGAAGAAAAAATTCTTTTTCTAGCTGTATTTTGTAAAATTTGTAAAACGATGTTTCGTTATGGGTTGCCAAATATTTGAACAAATTGTTACCACCTACCAAGTATGAGAAATGCCTTAAGTTCTAAAGTAAATAAAAAGATGAATGAAACCAAGTTTTAGTTATAAAGATACTAAGGCATCTATCTGTTGAGAAAGACAGTTTTAGGAACTCAGCTAACTCTATAGAAGGCACAGTGCTAACCACTGCTAAGAGTAGTGCTGAAGGAACATAAGAACAATGAAATATTCCTGAGCCAAAAAGTACATAAAAAAAGCAAACAGAAGGCAGTTATATACCCACTATTATAAATTTTACAACTAAAGAACTATTTAAAATATACCAGAATTCTCAGGGTCTTAAAGAACATGAGAGAGAAAACATTTCAATTCTTAATTCTAACACTAATCAGATTAATTTGTTTCTGGAAGAACAACTGCAAAAAATAGTAAATGTTCCATATGTAAAATTCTATAAATACAATTAGTCGTTTCTTCTTCTTTTTCTTTAAGTATTGATTAGGAAAATGGAAAAGCAAGTTCAATTTTTATAGGCCTCTTTTAAGCTTCAACAAGGTATGTCTCCAGAGACCTGAGGAAAAATGATGGTGAATCATGGGGCTTCCTTGGCTGTAAAGTGCAGTCCTTGGGTCCCATTACATGGAGAATTCATTTCCCTGGTCCATGTTCTCTAGCTCAGGGATGGATTTAGAAACTTTGGCATCCAAAGCTATGTATGAGTCTTTGCATTCCAGCATGGCCTGAATCAAATTAGGCTCAATCCACAACCTTGCAAAGGCTAACCAGCACAAAGGCATTCTCAGAGGGGCTAATGTAGCGTAATCATTCAACAGGGTCAACTGATTCTTGTCTCTCAAAATTACCAGATGACTGAATGTGTACATTAAAGAAGCATTGGCCAATAGTTCTAACTCAGTACATGGTTATAGGACAACTTCATGCTGAGTATGATGTGACGTAAGCACAGGAGATAAAAAAGAATATGGTCTCAAGAAAAGAGGAATACGGTCTAATAATCTATTAATCTATAATTTAAAATATAATTTAAAACACGCTTTTCAAACTTTTAGGACTAAATTCTTACATTAGAGAATAATATTAGGAAACTGTAGAGATGAGATTAAAGGCCAAAAAAGAAAACAAAAAACCCTTACCTTTGGATAACGATTCATTTTGATTCCCAAGCCGTGTTTAACCTTTGAAGTTTCCTTAAAAAACATAAAATGTACTCCTAAAAAAAGTGGCCCTTGCTCATCTTTATTGTCTCATTTCAAGGAACTCTATTATTAAGGGGAAAATATTATTTTAGGTTTTTGGTTTTTTTGCCTTAAATCATATGCAAATAATAATGTTTTACCTAAAATTTAGCGTATATGCGCATGATCTTCTCTGCTTTGCTCTAATAACCCAGGCTTATTCAAAATCTTATTAATTAATTTCAGTCTGGCTCCAGTTAAAATGTCAATGTAGGCAAGCAATGTCTCTAGAAAAAATTAGGGGGAAAAAAAAGGTCATGGAATCATAAGTATTTAACAAAAAAGCTTAAATCTCTTTTAGCTTTTCTTAATAGTATGTTCTTCAAGCAGCTTTCTTCATACATATAACCCCTATCCCACCTCATGCACCAAAATCATTTGATCTCAAACCTTTAAGTCTTGGTTTTTGTGCTGCATACATCAGTGAATCCTCCTGTTAGAAAGAGAAACCCATGTTTCTCAATTATTCTTACTCAATAGACTTTTAGAGTCAGAATTTTAAATTTTAAAAAGTGCAGAACATACTGCATTTGAAATTAATGAAGTCTTTTGGTAAAGAATGATACCTCCCCAGAGCACCTTCCATTCAGGAGAGACATTCTGTACTTTATTGATTTTTCTTTCTCTTTCTCTTCATATCATGACAACCTCATCGGTATTCATACACAACTAGTAAAACTCAAGAGCAGATTAAATAGTATGCTTTTAATCTAGGTAGTGCTTTATATAAAATTCATAAACTGTCTGCCATATAGTGCAGCTTCTCAGTATCAGTAACATACAATCAAGAAAAGTCTTCTGATAATCTGAAATTTATTATGAACATCAATTTAAAACATGTCAAGAGTTCAAGGTAACAAAGAAATGCCCAAGTAGTATATATTGCCAATCATTTTCTTCCTTATCAGAACGTGGTTTTACTCTCAAGTGACATACAGGAACCCAATCTCTTTCATTGACAGGATGAAAAGGATCCAAATCTTGGATACAGGCAAAAAATTCACTACTTTAATACTGCAAACTCATTCATTCCTGATGAGACTCTAGAGCTTATGATAGCTCAGAGCCGACGATCTATATATAGTTGGGATTCAAAGAACATATCAATCTCAAATTCTTTGGTATTTAATTTCTTCTTCATTTGCTTGGTTATTAAGTGATTCCCAATGAAACCCTTTCAAAAGATCTTTTAATAAGGGCTTTGAAATAACTTCACTGCTATTATTATTATTATATGGGGGAAATAACCCAGTGACAGTAACATTCAATTTCATAAAATGATCAAGAGCAGAGCCTAAGAAAGAAATTAAGACCCTAATTAAGGACAACCTACTTGACCACAAATAACAAGGGCAAACACAATTTTTTCCATGCCTCACTACATTCGAATACCCACTTTTTCTCCTCTAAAATAATTTTCACAGGGTCATATCACCTATGTGAATTAATAGACTCTCCTGAGGTTAGCAAAGATAAGATATGACCCTAACCAGGGCTGCTAAGTTTAGTGGTTACTGTGGCTTTTTCTTCTCTAAAGCTCTTTCCTGATTCTAACACTTACCTGATCTGCTTATGTACTAAGAGCAGTTGTTGTTCTAAGATCTTTTCTTCTCTACATATTTCTCTGGTGTGTAAATGTGTGTGGGTGGGTGTGTGTAGGAGAGGGGGACTTATGTACTAAGTCATTTAGGATATCAAACACTCAGTAGTATTCAACTCTAAGCTACCAAGAGAATTTTTTTGAGCCTTTCTGTTCTAAAAGGAATTGTGTGTTCTTGAGAAAAATAAAATTCAAAATCCTAATTAAATTAGGAGCATGAAAACAGAAAAAAATAGAAAGCAATTATTCTATTTTAATGACCCTAATTCAAGAAATCCAGATTAAAGCGTTCAGACTCTGAAATATGCAATTATCACAATGAAGGCATTTCAGAGCAAAATGTGCTGCAATATGCTACTATGATTAAAAGCCATCATAATCTGGCAAACCTCTGTAGCAAAAAGGAAAAAACATGAACTAGACAAGTAGCCTTTTACATACTTTACTAAAAAGAACAGATTATAATTGTGTCATAGTTACACAAAGGTAGAGGCAACTTTCGTCTTAGTATTAAAACAGTTTAGTATTAAAACATATTTCCATCCATAAGTATTTAATTACATTGAAAGAAAATGCACATGGTTTAATGCGGAGAATAAACTATTCTTTTAAGACATTCCGTGTTTTGTCTGAACCCATCAGAACACATACTAAGATAACCATTTAGCATACCCTCTAGACAGAAAACAGACTCTCACAGTATTTTTTTTTTTACGCTTGTTTTTCAAATGTATAAAAATTACCGGACACAAACGAGAAAATAAAGAGCAATAAAGTACACCATATGTTTCCACTGTTAGCTGACTCTAGGTCTTTGTTCCAATATACCAGAGCCACTGGAAAGAAAACATCCATTAAAATGCATTTTTACAGTATTGTTGGCAGAAGTTATACTTCTGGTAGGGTCAGTCGTCTTGACTATTCCTCATGCCTTTGCTTCCTTAATACAGATCTCTGAATTTTAGGAACCTGCAGTACAACCTCCCTGGAAAACAGGTCAGTAACAGGATAATCTGATAAATCAACGTAAAAGGCAGAGGCTGAAGAAGAATGCAAACTTATATTCCTAATGAAGGAGTTCTGAAGTAATTCTGTATCAACGACAAATTTTTTCCTTTTTACCAGCTACGCATCTATCTAGATGCAATCCACCCTGTCCTCAATTAGCAAGATTTCTTTCAATTTGATGATCTCCCAGAACAATTTTAACGCTACAACTCAAAGCAACAACACTAACCACGCCCTTTACGCCCGGAGGCAAACCACCTTTTGCTTTCCCCCGCCTCAAAGTCCAAAAATGTACCTCTTTCACCCAAAAGGGTTTGTACTGGTTTCCTAATACAAGGCAGAGACTCTTTGAGCTGTTCTTTGACATAATTCCTACTGGATGAGGCTTTCTCAGGGGCAGTGTGCCGACGTCCCGAAGCGGCACCCACGCTTACCTCCCACACACCTGCAACCCCGGCAGGATGCTGGAGCGGATGCTCCGAGGACCGCGCTCCGCCCTTGCTCCAGCTCTCCTTTCTCCCGGGAAACTACAGTCCAGGCTGAGCCTCCGGCTTTACAGGCACCCAAGCCCCGCCTCCCCTTCCTCTAGTTGGCGAATTCGGCAGCTGTGGCTCCTCCCCTTGCTGTTCCTACTGCTACCGGGGATGGAGACGGCGGGAAGCTGCAGCCCCAGTACCTTCCCGCTCCCTGCACTTCTGCAGCTGCTCCGTCCCCTGCGGGATCACTCTACCCACACCCAGCGGCCTCACACCTGGAGCTGCTTCCCGCCCCGCCCGGGCGTCTTCGTGGGGAGCCCTGGCTCAGCCTATCGCACCCCGACCCGGGTCCAGCTGCTCGGGGTGCTTGGGGACCGGCTGCTCCCTCAACTACCCCGAGGTTCCCGCTCCGCTCACACGTACCCCCACCTCGGGCCCCTCCCTTCCTGTGCACCGTTCGCCCGCCCCCACAATGGGTGAGTCGCCTGCGGGGCCGACCCTGCGCCCTGATTGGTGCAGGTGAGAGCTGACCCCGCCCTCCCTCGCCTCCAGAGTACCCTGTCTCTTCATCTCACCTCCTCCCGCAAAGGCAGGAAACTCGCTAACTATTGGCTGGGAGTGTCCCCACCCATCGCCTTAGGCTCCTCCGCACAGGCTGCCGGGACTTGTAGTCCGAGGAACGCGGGAATTGCCGGCAAGGCCAGCAGGTGGGACTACGAGTCCCTACAGGCCACTGCGCGACTCCGGCTGGGCAGGATTCCGGACAACGCCTGGTTCCTCTCGGGTCCTTCCGGCGTCGCCGGAGTGAATTGATCTGGGAGTTGAAGAGGGCTCCAAAGGTGGGAAGTGGAGTCGCTGCCCCAGTTGCCGGTAAGGTGTGGCTGTTCTTTGCCGGTCCTCGTAGCTCCGAGCGGAGCAGAAGGGGCTTCTGGTCACACAGGGGCCCGGGCTGAGGCGCTCAGGCTTGATTCTGGGAGGCGGAGCGGACAAGGCTGGGAGCCGGGCCCGATGGGCGTAAGCGAGGTTACCCTACGCGAGTGGCGTAAAGCGGGTTTGTAAATGCCGCCTGCCCTGTTGGGCCTGAGCACCTCCAGGAAGTCTCCTCTAGCTGGGGGCGGGAGAGCAAGGGCGAAGTTGGCCTCTGGAGCCCCAGGAGGGGGTCTGGGCGGATGTGCCTGGGTGGGGTCCTCTGAAGGTGTGGCCCGGGGCGAGGAGGTGAGACTGCTTTAGAAGTGGAAAAGGGGAGGAGTGGAGGAAGGAAGGAAGGGGTGCCTGGGAGGCTGCTCCTCGGGGTGACTCGGGTTATGCCCTTTGAGGGAAGAGGAGAACCGTGGAAGGAAGAGTCAGATGTTGACAGGAATCTGCGGATTCAGTTCCAGTTTCTTGATGTTCCTCAAAGGAGGTAATTTTGTCCTAAGCAGAAAGGACTTAAGGTATGTTTACCCTTTTACTGATTCACATTCCCGTCGGGATGCTGCTGAGGAAGCAGAGTTAAATGACGTGCCCGAGGTCACACACGTAGAGGCAGATAATCTGAATCTAGTCGGCGTCCATTCAGAATTGCCGCCCTCCCGCCCCCCAAATAGCCCATTTGGTTAGGTTTTTTGAAGAAGGTGGAGGAAGTGGCAAAGTGATGTATTTTATGGTTTCCCTAAGAAGCCATTTGAGAAGTGAAGAGTTTTTTGTTTTGTTTTATCTTTTTTAGCTAGGGTGAAATTCTTCAAAGGAAAGAAAGAATCTGTTTCAAGTTACATATTTGTATTTCCTTTTATTAGAGGTATATTCAATGATACACTGTTTTACTACAGGCTATTTTAAAGGGTATATATGAGAACAGCAGTTAAATAATATATCCCATCCTTATGGTTGGAGAAATCTTCCTTCCCCTTCCTATCACAGGACTCACTTTACCATCATTTTGAGCATGATGGGATTAGAATACTTTCATAAAACGACATGCAATTTTTTTCAGATATGCAGTATTAAAAGAGTTTAGTATGCTCATTACTAGAAAAGAAGATACTCTGCATTTCTTGGAGATAACATCACATTTTATGTTTGGGATTTTTATTTGTCGTTTACCTCATTTTTTGAAGTGGCATTTTTTGAAGTGGAATGTGTGTGTGTATAAATCATAAAACCAGCCTATTATATCTTGCTTTATTTTTTTAACATCATCTATGACTTTTTTCTTTTTAATTAATCTTTATTTTACATTAACGAAAAAAAACAACACTTTTATTGCATATTGAGCACAAGGTAGTACGTTTTTTCCAGTCTTATTCTAAAAATAAGACTAAGTATGTCCACTTGTAGCTCATGAATATTATTATTATTGGATACTTCCTTTAATAGAATTTTAGGAGTATGTTCTTTGACTTCAAGATTTCTTCATAAAGTTTGTATTCAGGAATCAACTAACTATAGGTAGCAGTAATCATAGTTTACTGTTTATAATTCGACCATCGATATATGCTGAAGTTTGAATGCCCTCTGCAACTTTAATAATATGATCAAAAGTGTGTTTAACTTTTAAATGCAAAAACTTTTTCTGTGATCAGAGGTACTCTGTTCCCCTATGATTGAAGTTAAGATGGTCTGGAAATTAATAATGACCTCTAAAATAAAAGAACGGTATGATACTATAGAATGAAGTAATATCCAGAATAATGCAGCACCATGAATGATAATACATAGGAAAGGAAGAACCAATGAAAAAAAACAGATGTAAGAGTATGTGGGGATAACTGGTTTAGTGCTGTATTAGAAGGGTGCGGCAGTGTAAGTAGACCATAAACTGAACATGAGTCAGTGATGATAAAGCAAATATGTTTCTAGATGGTATTGTAGACATTTGCTTTTGTTCAGAGGTTGAAGTGAGTTCTCATAGCTTTTGGCATGCAGCTAATGAGATTGTAAAAAAAACTTTTTTGAGGTAAGTCAGGAAATTTTGGAAATAAATGAAATGTAATGCACTTGATCTTCATTCAGTTCTAGCAATAACATATCTTTATCACTAAGGTCTATGATAGTTTTCGTATTGTTTCATGGATGTTGGGATGGCGGAGTAAAAGTTCTCTTGTATGGGTCATCCTTCAATCATGTGCTGGAGTACTGTGGTCATTTTGTACTTTTTCACACAGGATAATTAAGGGTTCATTGTGTAATGTGTACAGTCATATATTTTATAATCATTTACAATTTACCAGTGTCCATATTTCTTACCGTTTTGTGCTTTTCAGGAGCATGTGTCAGTTCTTGGACATGGTTTTTTACAGGACTTAAGGTGTCTCTCGTTTATATCTCTTTCTAACTGGATTGTAAGGATGTAAGGTCTGTAAGAACAAGGTCTATATACTATTTCATTGTTGTAATTCCTAGTAGGTAGAGTTATTGCATTATTGTTTCATAAAGGGAGTGAATATGCTCAGATTGTTAAAGTGACTTGCCAAAGTTCATGTAACTAATAACTCATGAAACCAAGATATAATTCTGGTCTTCTGACTCCAGACTTTTAGTACTGTGAAATAAAGACTCAGTTTCCTTAGATTATTTATCTTAACAGGAGAAGAAGACTTAATGTGACTCAAATATTCAAATATTAGAACCTACTCTTACTCTTTGTTTAATGCTGACAATTTGTCTTCTATTTTCCTATCCAGCTCTCCATCCTTATCCCCAGTCTTTCTAATTTTCTGTGCCTTTCAATTACTGCATAGATCAACTCCGTCTTGACTCACTGTCCTTTGTACTTATTATATCATTCTGCTTGGCGCCTTCCAGGTGCCCCCCCCCCCAAAAAAAAAAAAAAAATTGGCCAGTTCCTAGTTAATTCTCAGATCTCACTCATTGTCATTCCTCAGGGGAGCCTTCCCTGATCTTTGACCCTCCTTCTCCCAGAAACTAGAGTAAGGTCCCCACTGTGTCTTCACCATATTCTGCTATTTTCCATTGTAACCATTTATCACAATAAGAACTTAATTGTGTACTTATTTGATATCTTCCTTATTACTTATCTGCAGGACACAGTTGCTGGTTGTCTTCCCCCGTTACGTACCAAAATACCTGGCACAAAGTGAATGCTTAGTAAATATTTGCTGAATGAGTACATTCATACTCAGTACCTCCAGCACTATGCTAGGGACAGAAATTCAGATATAAATAAAAGTCTTGCTTCTCACACTCATGGAGGATTGAAGAATATAGGAACTTTCAAATGAATTTAGGCTTGGAAGGTTAGGTTAGGTGCAAAGGAATCATTGGCAGAAGTTTACTATAGACTGTAGAAAATATTCTTTCTTGTAGGTTTCAAAAATCAGTATAAAAAGCTTCTTATATGGAAATGGCAAAGGAGTTATTTTCCATTACAGCAAAATTTCTTCATAACAGCATTTTGGAGAACTTTAACACTGGCCTATATTTTGCATGCAATGTTCATTATAACAAAAGAATATAGACATAGAAAGAACTTTGTATGAACTCTGTTCCTTTCTAATATTGTCATTTTGTCCTCAAAACAATTATTTCAAGTAGGTAGTATTAACATTGATTTACAGCTGAGGATACCACAACTCAAAGAAGTTTAATTAAATTGCTAGAGATTTTCCAGGTAGTAGATGTTAGAGCCAGAGCTTGAATCTGGATCTGTCTCCAAAATTGATGTTTTTACTTTTTGTTTTGTTTTTCACCGTGCTGATTGTGAATTTTATCTTTAATGTCACTTGCTTTAGGTAAGGTGACTGTTACTTGCTTTAAAAGAGCTTTTATTTTAGGCTTCTTGAAAATTTCCATAATATTTTGGTGGAACTTAAATAATATTTTATTTACTTTAAACCTATATATTTATGAAAGTAAAAAGATAATATCATTTAAAAACAAACTGAATTTCATGAATAAAATGTGTTAGGTTTTGGTCTTCAAAAAAAAAGAATTCTCTGATCCTTTGCAGTAACACAATAATGGTATAAAATAAATTCACAGCTCTGAGTTGCTGTCGCTTTATATGCCTCGTGCCTTGTAATTACAGTGGATTTACCATATCACTCAGAATCTGTCAGAAACTGCGAATTTGGTCTTACAATTTGACATTTCTTCTATTTTTATCATTAAATATAACTAGTCCTTGCTAAGTCTTAAACTAACTTTTAAAAGTTGATCCTGATGTTATTTGGGTCTTGGATAAAAATTTCATATTTAACCTAGCATAATTGATATATGTTAAATGATAGTCACTATTGTTTACTCAGATTGACTAGTTTCTTGGAAATAAGTACCAGAGGTAAGTCTAAATTGCACAATAATATCTTGGTTCATTCCTTTATCAAATATTTATCATCAGTTATATGTGACATTGTCTTAAACCCTGTTCAGAATGAGCTGGGATATAACATCATAGCCAGCATTTATTGAGCAGTAACTGAGTGCCAGACATCATGCTAAGCATTTTACATGATCTCATATAACCCTTACAAGAACTCTATGAAGTAAGGGCATTGTTATCCGTATTTATATATGAGGAAACTGAAGTGTAGATAAGTAACTTGCCCAAGGTCACTCAGCCAAGAATTGCTTCCAGTTATGATTTGAATCCGGATTGGCTGGCTCAAGACCATTTTTTTAACCTGTGTAATAAAAATGATATTGTCAGTAGACTGCATTGGAGGTCAATTAGATTTAGAGTTGCAATTATAAGAAAAGTTGTATTTTAGGCCTCAAGACCAGTGTGGCAGGTAAAAATTACTTAGAGTCAAATTTACTCTTAAGAAATCCTTTAAGAAGTTACCACCATCAGCTGGATAGGAAGGTAGTTTCTCCAATTACTGTCTGGTCCTTGACACTGAGACATGCCTTCCTGCTTTATCCAACCATCTTGTCTTATCTTCAGGATGAACTGGAACTCCAGCTAAGATTGGAATTAAGAAATGGCAAAACTAAAATGTTACACCCCTGCTGCTTTCTCAGACTACTCCTAAGGTTGCTACAGTAGCACCCGGTTGTGAATGGGCCTTAAGTCTGACCTGCCTCTTACACTAGTTCAGATTGTTTTAAGGCTTTCTTAACTAAATTCTAAAGGATTTTGAATAATGCTGTGTGGTCCTTTATTCAGAAATAACCAAGCTTTGTGGATACTGTTTGATATCCTAGCTTAGTTTTGGTGGGCTTCCTTAAAATGAATTATACTTTTGCAAGCACAGGTTATAAGAGAAACTTTTGATAATATAGACAGATAAGGCATTCTGTTCTCCCTCATTTCTTCCTGTGACTAACAGCATTTATGTTTGAGATCATTTGGCAGCTAAAGGTGAAGTTAAATGGCATCAGCAGATAGAATGTTGGCCTGACTACTACCTAGTGTTAAATACATGAGTCAGAGAGTCGATTAATTTTCTGAGGCTAATGTTACCAGTATTTGAGAGGCCGTGGCAACATTTTTGGTGTTAAAATATTTTGTAAAGTAAAGAAAATACATGTTGCATATTGTAGAGGACCTTAGCCATTTCGGGATTATTAGGTTAAATAGTAGGTATCTAAGTTTATGTGATACCGAATGAGTAGGCAAAACCCACGCAGTACAGTTTCCTTAGATTGTACTTTCAGTTATAGAGACAGATAAATTATTAGGGCTTAAGCTTAGTTGAATTTCTAAAGAATTTTAAAGGAATGCTTTGATATTGTATTGGAGAAGTTAAAATGAGAGATCACAAAGAAAGGAAAATAGAAAGACCTGTGCCTCAATTAAACACTAAACAACTATTCAGGTAGGCGTTACTAGATTAATGCGCCACTAGATTGTAAACTTTATGGGCAAAAGATAAACATATTCAAGTGGACAAATTTGTTTCTTGCCCAGTAATAAATGATTGTTTTTCAGACTAGATTTAGCAAAAATTTAGACATTGAAATAGCATAAAAGAAAAAAAAAGAAGAAAAAGGAAGATTGTTACAACTAAAGAGATGTGTATCTTTTTCCCACAGCCAGGTGTTCAGCAATATTTTGGAGACCAGCTGATGCTATTTGTTACTGTTTGCATTTCCCATCAACTAATTCAGAGGTAATAGGCAACTTTTGATTATCCTATGGAGAGTATATTGCCTTTTATTTTATCTTGAGGATTTTAATGGCATCTTGTTTTCATTGTGCGACCCAGCCAGCTTCTGAACCACAAGTGGTCTATGTACACTAAGAGAATAAAAAATAATTTTAATATAGGCCAGGGAAATAGTTTTAAAATGTATCTGATGACCAGATTCTTTTATGTATTCTTAAACTAGTTGGCATTGGATGATCTATGTGACTTTCTTTTGGTGATCCAAGTGATTTATTTATACTTCCATTTTGGCACATGAAAGGGAAAAGGTAAAAATATGCAATGTAAGTGGCTTTATGATGCTGTGTTATCATTATTAGACTATCATTGTGTATCATTGTGTATGCTATGCAAGATGGGAGCTAAGGTGAGGTAAGCAAGGCACCTAGGATGCAGAACTTAAGGAGGCACTCACCTTATCTGCAAGTGCAGAGTTAAATTTTGTGCCCTCAGGGGTCTGGTTTTCCTCACTATAGTTCCAACCCTGATGTCATGTTAGGTTTATAAAATTTGGGGTAAAATATCAGTAACTAATATATGAATTGAATGCTTATTGTGTATTAACCTGTGTTAAGTGCTTTTATATGCATTTAGTGTCCCTAACCCTGTGAGATGAATACTTTAATCAATATTCCCATTAATGAGATTAAATAACTTACCTGGTATTACCCAGCGGAGCAAGAATTCAAACTCATGTCTTTCTGTTTCAAATCTGAGTGTTTATTTACTGCTCTCTACTGTCAGCTGTAGAAAACTTAATTGCTTCTCGTCCATTTCATAGATTTCTATATTAAGAAACACTACTCCCCAAAATATGAAACTGCAAACACTGATAGGATGCAGTTAACTTTTTTTTGCATGAGCAGGCACTAGGATGCAGTTAACTTTTAAGGTGAATGAGTTCAGGGTTCTAGTTGTAAACAGTAGAAACCAACTTGGATTAAATTAAACTGAAAAGGGCTTCATTAAAAGGGACATTAAATTGCTTACAGAACTGACTTAAGAAAGGCAGAAACCAGGGGAGAGTAGGGAACCAAGAACAAGGCCATGTTGCTAAACCAGTCACTTGGGTTACGTACGACACAGTGCCTGGCACTGCAGCAGCTAAATTCAGGGCAACAGTGCTTTGTCAGTGAATAATTAATCAACTGTCCCTTCAATTTGCTTCTTGTCCTAAAGGGTCAAAGCAGGGAGCTTCCGATTGCCCAGGCCCTGCTTCCGATTGCCCAGGCCAAGGACCTGCCTGCCACCAAGATTCATACAGTAGAGGATTTTGTTCTCTATCCTACTTCCTGCAAAAGAATGGATGTTTTTGACTAAGTGGCCAAAATAATGCAAGGTCACGTCAGGAACCTCTGCAGTACCAAGTGATGGCGCAAATATGTGCTGCAGAGGACCATGGAGTGACCCTGAATCAGAGCCACATTTCCCCTTTGGTTTGCAAACACTTCTACATGGGGTTTGGTGTTCTTCGCTGTAAGCTCATTGACCCATTGACAATATAAAGAGCAGGGCTGATTAATCTGGAAGCTGTAGTTCAGCCCGGCAAACCAACTAACATGTTGTAGGCTGTAGTAACACAGGTTGTTGGCTATAGTAACACAGTAGCATTTGAAAAAAAAAAAAAAATCTGTCATTATTACTTCTGTTTATTTCTTAATGTGGATTTCTGTGAAATTGTACTTCTAAATTGTGAAATTTGGTGATGGGACTAAATAATATAAAATAGCCATTTTTACTTTAAAATTTGTGATCCAAACATTTAAGTTTCTTAAAAAATCTGTAATATGTATGGCAGCGTGAGGGTAAATTTACTGTTGTGAGACTGAGATCTGGAACCATCTGAGTTATGGAAAACTGGGTCCAGAAACCCTCTACTAGGCCTTGGTGTTATGATTAGGGCCATTCACTTTATCTTTCAGTTCATAATGCCAGGGTAGCAGTTGTCCTAGAGCAGAGGTTTTCAGATGGGGGTGGAGGGTGGTTTTTAAGGAGCTCATATCGAGAAGGAAAGGCTAGTAAACTGTGGTTACTTAGTACATTTGTTAAATCAATGTATGAATAAACAGATGATTGTTTTTATCTCATATATATGGTTTGATATAAGATTTTATTTGGGGGAAAATGGGTTTTCTTTTAAAGAGGTATTAAAATCATTATCTTCTTGTATTTATCTTCTTTTAAGGAGCCCTTGATCCTTGGCTGGGTGGTTGTGGAGGAATCCTTACTTAAAGAAAATGATCTGATTTGGCAATTCTAAATTAGAACACATACACTTTTTTTGGGTGCATGGCCTGGGTCTCCCGCATGGAAGGCGGGCGCTCAAACCCTGAACTACCCATATACGTTTTTATGTACATAATAATAACAGCTATATTGAATAACTACTGTGTGCCATGAACTATTCTGAATACTTGATCTCTTTTAATCTTCATAAAAACATTAAGAGATAGACTTTATTATTATTCCAGTTTCATAGATGAGAAAATGGAGGCATGAAGAATTTCAGTTACTTGCCCCAGTCTCACAAATAGTAAATGGTAGATCTAGGATTGATTGAATCCAGGCTAGTATGGTTCAGAGTTGTCAGGCTTGTTAATCACCACTCTAATACCTCTCTAGCAGTAGTGCTATTAGTGCAGTGTGTAGGTATAGTTGAAAGTGTTATTTGTAGTTTTCCTTTAGGTAACATTGTGGATTTTGAAGTCTTTTTTAGAACTTGAAAATTAACTTCCACTTAACCCTCTATAAAAGATAGAAATTTAAAATTTCTAAGGACTGATTTATAAACATGCTTAAAACCCAGTCTAAGGGCTGCTTTATAAACATGCTTAAAACCCAGTCTCTTTATCAGTTAAGGACTACGTATATCTATAATAGGCATATTGGGATTAACAATGAATGACAAAATGAATAGAGCCAAATTTAGAGCACATTTACATTTAGGCATTTTTCCTTCATGGGTCACTGTGTTCTAATTTGCCAGTGTTTTCTGTCTTCAAAGACATCTTAACAGCACTTGCAGAAAATATATGTTAGACCTTTATTACTTCTTAATTATCAGCTCAGCAGATGTTTGTCTGGTCAAATTTACAGAGATATTGTATCCTTTTGAGCTTGTTTTAGGGAACAAAGATAGCTGGAATCCTTGAACCAGTCAGTGACATCAAGTACCTAGAAATGGTTGTATATCAGAGTGAATGCCTTTCCAAATTTGATTGAGTAGTTTAGACCTTCTAATGAAAAGAGAATTCATTATGAAATGTTTTCTTTCTTTGTATAGTTATTTAAAAATACAAAAAAATGCTTAATGTCATTTAATATAAAGGCTTTATGCTTTAGTAATCACCTGATCTTTTATTCTAACAAAATCCCTGTGAAGTTTGTATAACTTAGATAGTATCCATTTTAATAATAAAGAAACTAAAGTATACAGAGGTGAAATGACTGCTGTGTGACAAGATGGTTTATAAATGACAGAACCAGAATTTGAACCCGTGTTTTCAGGTCATAATTCTTATTCTCTTTCCCCATATCTCTGTATATAAAATGGCCATTTGATATTTTGAAGAAGCCTACCTAGAAAAAGTTATATGTGTGTGTGTCTGTGTGTGTGTGTGTATTTATATAAACAATACAGTGACAAAGGTAATCTCTTAAAGTACTAGTTAGCAAGAGATTGGTTTTAGATGTTTCCGTGCCAAATTCTGTATGTACTAAATTGACAATAGTGCATGTTCAGAATAATTGAGTTCTGCATAACCTTATTAGTAATAAAACTAAAATATAAAATCTTAAATTATAGAAAATAAGATTTTCAGGGGAAAGAGAGAGAGACAGGTATATCCTGAAGGCTTCAAACTCATTTGGTTGTAAGTAGGTTCTCCTACTTACTCTCTTCCAAGCCGACCATTTTCTTGGCTTTCTCCTCAAAATCTTTTGTTTCCTATTTGGAATTGACTTGCAAAATTTTGATGGGAAATCTCTAACGGTATGTAGGTTGTAATATCAAATGCTAACCTTTCTAGCTGTGTGAAATAGCCAAACCATGCTATGATTTACCCATAACCTGATGGGTGTAATCTGTAATGCTAAGTTGTTGAGAGAAAATAGGGGGTTACCAGTTATTTGAAACTCTGAATCAATCGATTGTTGGGGAGGAAAACCCTAAACGGGTTTTATTATCTGATGAGATCTTTTTCATTTTTTATTTCCCATGGGGATTACCGTTGAAGCTATATTAAATACCAGTTACAAAATCTTATCAACAAATTTCAGAGTACTGAGAGCTATAAGATGATATACTTTCATCCCCTTTTGTTTCTGATTCAGATACAAGGCCATATTTTAAGTGACACTTCTTAAAAAAAGTGAAACCTATACACATGCATCAAATGTAATAAAAAATCAGCTGGTTTAACTCATAATGTATAAAGTTTCAGTTTGTGACAAGAACTACATAAAGGTGGAGGGACAGAGGGATATAGCACAGATCGTGTATACCATTGATGCTAAGTTGATGTGCTGGTTTGAATCTGTCGTATACCCCAGAGAAGCCAAGTTCTGTAATCCTCATTCAGTATTGCTGGGTGGGAGCTTTTTGATTGTTTCCATGGGGATGTGACACACCCAAGTGTGGGTGATAACTTTTGATTAGGTGGTTTCCTTGGAGATGTGTCTCTACCCATTCAAAGTGGAGTTGCTTACTGGAGCCCTTTAAGAAGGAACCATTTTTGAAAAAGCTTTAGAGCCACCAGAACCGACAGAGCCAGCAGAACAGACAGAGCCTTGGAGAAGCTAGCAGATCTCACCATGTGCCTTTCCAGCTGTAAGAGAAACCCTGAATGTCATCAGCCTTCTTGAACCGAGGCATCTTTCCCTGGATGCCTTAGATTGAACATTTTTATAGGCTTGCTTTAGTTTGGACGTTTTCACGTCCTTAGAACTGTAAACTTGCAGCTTAATAAATCCCTCTTTTTAAAAGCTAAAAAAAAGAAGCCTATAAACCTGTGTCTCAAGTGTTTGTCAAACTTAATTTTATCCATATTCTTAAAACTAGTCTTTCTAGCTAGTTTTCTGACTGTAGCCATTGTTCTTTTCGTACAGTGATTCCTAGACTGTTCTGCTCATGGGAATTATCTGGGTTGCCTCCTAGAAATACAGATTCCTGGACCCCTCTGTGGAAATTCTGATTGAACAGACTTGAGTAATTGTGGATTAGGTCTTCTAGCACTTGGGAACTGCAGCACTCTTCTACATTTTCTCATAGAGAAAGTGGTCCTTTATGTCAAACTCTTAGGGTCTTGCTTATGTATAAAGTAAGATTAATTTAGTTTGGACATTCTTGCACTTCGAGAATCCTGTTTTAAATATTAATTTATGCATGTTTGTGTTCCCATGACCTAAAAGACATCTCAGCAGTTTTAATAAAAATAATGCATTAGAATTTTTATGACTGTTCCAGTTTGCTTTCATACAGAGTTCTGGTGAAATTCTGCTTTCAGTTGTGGTCGGCTGCTACTTATATTCTCTCAGTTTGCTGCAGTAGAAAGAAAGAGCTAGGAGTAGCTAAAAGAAGAAGTAAAAACTGTTAAGCATGACTGGGTCCAGACTTTGTTAGTAGAATTAATTAGGTTTCTGTGCTTGTTTTTGCTTCGCTAGGTTTGATATTTGAAAAATATTAGCAAGACTGATTCAACTTTTGCCTATCTCTTAGCTCATTAATTTGTTCATTCAACGAATGTTTCTTAAGTACCGTGTAACTAGTGATTCTAATGTCTGTTGGGGAAAAAATATTCTTATAAATGGGAACATGGATTCTGATTACTACTAGGAGAAATAAACTTCTTTTGACTAAATGTTCATAAGACAGGTTGAAGAGCTAACAAAAAGAATTGAAGAAGGAAAATTTTCCCCTTTTAGGGAAGGAAATTAAAGGAATTATAAAAATTTAGAACTAGGTGAGAGGGCTGAGAACTGATTTGACTGTAGAGAAAAATGAGACAAATATACCTGGTTAGAAACATTTTAAATCTAGAATTTACTTTACCAACTAGTTTTCTTTTTCTACCAAGTAACTGTAGTCATCAGTACCTAGAAATTCTGTTTGTCCTCTTCTTTTATTTGGGAGTAAGTAGTTCCGGCTCTAGAGTTTATCTCATGTTCCAGATGGAGTAAAGTGAGGCTATTTCAGGAAATACTGATTCTGAGCTCTGCAATACACTGAAGCATAGCTCTTTGAATGAACATACTCAGGTTGGTTGGGTAGGGCAGAAACCCCTAAGAGTGGGGCAGTACTATAGCCAAGAAACTATTTTTGTTGCCTCCCCACTTTAAGCAAATAATAGTCTTAAACCCAGGGGGCTATTTAAAGCTGATTCATCTTAGAAATTAGCAGTAATATTTTGATTATTCAAGGAAATGAAAAGTATAAATGAAAAGATTGTTCATACTCTGTATTAATATCCCCATATCACAAAGGGTTGCTTTTGAAGAAAATTTGGTTTAAAAGTATGCCACCTAAGTTATTAGCATCTGTGGTTCTGGTTGTTGTTTTTATATTCTGTGGATATGAACAGATCAGACAAAAAACTTACTTTGAACTGTACAATGTTCCCTCAAAGCACACATTTGAAATGAGAGATATAAAACAGTTCTTGATATATTGCTACCTCATCTACATAGAAGTTTTATTATTTTATTGTTAGTCAGAAATTGGGGTCATGTATACCCTTTTTGGACTTTGGTTTCTACAGTGGAGGAAGGGAGGATAAATTAGGTGACTTGTTAATTAAGGCCATTCCAGATTTGGGATTTGGAGTCAGTGATCTTCAGTTGCCTATACGTGCATGATCAGCACTCACTCCAGAATCCAGTAGCCAGTAGAAGGTTGAAACTTTCTTAATGTGCTGCCCAGCTGACCAGGGCCTGGCCATACTCAAACAGAGGAAAGAACCTTGTCAAAGGTGCTTGGCTTTATCCATCTCTTAACTGATCCTTGCTCTTCTTGGTCCTAGGCTCTTTGTTGCTTGGAGTAATTGCAGATTGCTCAATGAACCATTTAAAATGAAGCATGTGGAAGGAATGATAGAAGCATATTTTAACTTAAAGTTGAAGTAAAATAGAATAATTCAATATGTAAAAAGCTTTATTGGAATTGTTGATTTTTAATCTCAAATTAATGGAACCATGAACAGCCCCACTTTGTGAATGTGTATTTTAAAAATATCAGTTGTAAATTAGAGCATTTTTTCATATGAACATTATTAAAGGGGGGTTATGTATAATAGGCCTGCCATCTATTTATTTATCCCATAATGTTGGTAAAATATTCTTTCTGATGAAAAAACGATAGCTGATTGTACTGTAAAGTTAGTGTTAAGGGTGTGGAATATATTTATTTTTGTTAATTTGAATCCTAGATAACTTAAATGATAATTTCCTGACGTGGTGCAATATTACTTACTACTATGATTATAAAAATTCAATGCCACTGTTTACAAAGGTAAAAATTAAGTATTTGAGCAAGTTTATTGGGGCAGATAAGTAGAAAAGTCAGCAGAAATGATGAAAGAGACTAACCACTTTCCTGGCTCCTTCATCTGTCTGCTTTTGTACATGCACATGTGTTCAAACAAGTATTCCATTGAGCCTACTCTTTCCCTTTTGTATTTCCCTTTAGTGTTTAGTACTTCAACTTTTTGCTGAGATTCTTGAAACTTTGACTCCTCTCATTCCAACTCACTCTTAGTCCCTGCAGAGTTCCCATCCCCAGTAAACAAGTGACATTGTATTTTGAAAATGGCTCTTGGCCTTATCAAGAAATCAAACATGATGTTTTGTTTTGTTTTCTTTTCTTTTCTTTTTTTTTGTTGTTGGCTTTTTTCTTTTTTCTTTTTTTGTTACTGTTTTGTCGTTGGTTTTTTTTTAATCTTCCATGTTCAATAGCATTTACAACTTTTGACCACCTTCTCTTTGAAACTCTTCATTTCTGTGATGCTACGTTATTCTTGTTCTCTCATCCAGCCTTTCCATAGCAGTATAAACATCTGACTTCTCATTTTTGAGATACTCACAATTGTTCATTTTCTGTGTTCCATGCTATGTGCTCCATGAGATCAGTGAATGGTTTGTTCACTGTTGTATCCCTTGTATTTAGTACAATGCCTAATATTATGTAGGTAATCAATAAACTATTTAAAAATTTAGTGATTTTTCTTCTTGTCACCAAATGATATAGCTTTCCAAGTTCTGTTGTTGACCCTGTGCTGCTGTCTCACTTGCTTTTTACATTAATTCATGCTTTCTATACTTATCTATACTATGCATCCATTCCATCCTTTTTATTTTGACTATCATCACTGCATTTCAGCATTCCTTTCTTGTTCCAAGTGTATTTACTGTGAAAAAGTATTCACAGTTTATTTCCTAATGGAAAAACAGATTACCACAAGACATGTTAAATAGTGATAGCCAGGCCACCCTTAATCTTTACCTATGTCCACTTGTTTATTATCTCTTACATAGCTATACTAATTCTCAAGGGTTTTTTTTTGCTTTCACCTTCTCTACTTCCATTCCATCTTTCCTGCTATGAGCAAAACAATCTACCTAAATCAAGGAGTGGATGAGGTAATAATTTTCTCTTGCCCTGTAGAATAAAGTTTAGGAATTGGCCCTTTTTTATCTCTAAATCAGGGAGGAGATTTTACCTCAGAAACAGGAAAACTTTCCATGTTTAGAACTATCAGAATTGGAACTAAACTGTTTCAGTAGGTGTTGAGTTCTGTTTCACTGATAGAGATCTAGTAGGGTAATAAGTAATTCTCAGACTGTGTCTAGGATATTAGAGCTTTTTGGAGCTCTACCAGCCGGTGTCTCCTCCAGGCCTTTGATTGTATTTTTCCAACTGCTTAGGTCAACAACATTCATGTCTTCTATAATCTGGTCCAGATGAGTTTCTTGATTAGGACCAAGTCTTATTCAATTTCCGGCTTATTTTGCCTATAGTAAAGCTGAATTTTGTTCAGTGAATGAATAACTTTGGACACTTTCTTAGGTAGATGGTTAGAGATCTTTGTTTCCATTTCAAACTTGTTTTTGTGATTTGGGAATATCAGATCTGGATTCAGAGTACTGGAATCAAGTCTGTGGCCCCTGGGTATGTGAACTTAGGCCTATTACTTCCAATCTCTGAACCTACTTTTTCAACTGTAAAATTAGAATGATACAAGTTACTGCGAGAATTAAATGTAGGTGAAAAATGATCTATAATTCTGAAATGCTTTAAAATTGGTAGAATTATTCCAAATTGAAGGCTTTTAGTTTACTGTAATACAGATGTGTCACTATTATTACTCTTGGACTTAATGATTTAGGTTCATGTTTTGAGCTTAGCCAAGAAAGTAAATGTAGTTGCTGTCTTTTAAAAAGGAACGCATTTCCTCAATTCCTCAGGACAAAATTTCTCTTTTATATTGTTGAGTTCTTGATATTTTAATCACCAACTACCAGTGTCTCTCTTCTTCTTTCTCAGTTTTTGTGTCAGATTAGGACAGAGATTCTCATAGTGTTCTGATGCATACCAAAGAGTACCATTGATATAAGATAGTGGATATATTTTCTGAAATTGACGAGAGTAGTAGAATTTCCCTCAATTTTAAGCCTTCCTGCTCCTCTGATAGTTTTGACTTAAATCTTGTATGCTTGGTCTTTTTTATTGTCATTTTCATGTGACAAAGGCAATGAATAAGTTGCAAATCAGTTTTCACAAAAATGAGATACACTTTAATTCTTTATTCTTTCTTACCTCTTAATTCTTGAGCTTGGTTCTCTACACAGGATTTCATGATTGTACGTTTCATGGTTGTTGTTTTTTTTTTTTTTTTTTTTTTGGCATGCACAGGCTCCAGGAATTGAGCCTGGGTCTCCAGCATGGCAGGCAAGAATTCTGCCACTGAGCCACCTGTGCACTACCCGCATGGTTATCATTTTATATTGCGAATAAATGCTGTAATTAATCACCTTATTGATATTTTCCTTGATTGTGTATGAGAGTATATTTCATAGTATAGAGATCTCTAAGTTTAAAAGAGCGAGCTCATGAGTCACTGCTTTGTGAGATAGTTATCAAACTAAGGAGGTCAACTGTAGGAACAGGCAATCCTTGAGTCTGAGGAGGAAAAGAGAGATGTCTCTGGCCAACATTGCTTTCACCAATGAAATATGTTAACAGATCAGCTTATAGGACTCATAATTTGTGGAGGAAAATTATCAGTGTTACTGATTCTACTTAATATAGTAAATCTTTCTTCCTTCTCCTTTTACCAGGTCAATGTATGTTCAGTGCCCTGTTTTATCACAAAAAGGGGAAGAAATACTGCATTGAATGAAGATTCCTCTGCATTTTAGTACTGCTTTTTCTCCTTTAGTTGGCTTTTGAATGAGGATGACAATGGAAGAGATGAAGAATGAAGCTGAGACCACTTCCATGGTTTCTATGCCCCTCTATGCAGTCATGTATCCTGTGTTTAATGAGGTAAGCCAGTAAATAGCTCCTCGTATGATCTGTGCAATTCTTAGTGCCTGATTTATTTATTCATTTGTTTGTTTATTCTTATAACTCATATTTCTATAAATGAACTCTGGGCAGGGCATAAAATAGTGAACAAAATAGATATGCTATTTCCTTCCCCATGTTACACTGTAGTGAGAGAGATAGACACCAGACAAAACAACCACAAGTCACTATGTAGATGGAAAATTGTGATAAGTGCTGTGAATTAAAATAAATAAATAAAAGTAGGGTGTTAAAAAAAGAAAGTTTCAGGTAGAACCTATAATAGGGTTCAGGACAGGCCTCAATGAAGAAGAGACGTAAGTACTAAGGTCTGAAAGAGATAAGTAAGTAAAAGTACGATAAAGACTTGTAGATAAGTGCCTTCTAGGTAGCCAGAATCACAGACAAAAAGTTACTAAAAAGTTTTTGTCAGTTAACTACAGAACGTTCTTTACTGATACTTGGAAGATACTGTTTTGTATCTGGAGAAAAGATGCAGTTGCTTTTTCATTTAAAGAATTTTCTTGGATTTAATATCAATACATTTTTAGTTTTACTTTTAAATTAACTTTCATAAGCTAAGAAATGAATGGAATGCAAGATCAGGAAGTCCTTTAGGGATGATTTAATCAACATCTTCTCCCCCCTTTTTTCTTTTTTTTTTAATTGATTTATATTATGTGTTCATGTACCATGTAATAATCCAAGGTGTAGTCAGTGGTTCACAAATATCATCATACAGCTGTGCATTTATCATCACAATTGACTTTCATTATCTTTTTTATGAAAAATAACATATACAAAAAAGCAATAAATTTCAAAGTACACTACAACAATGAGTTGTAGAACAGATATCAGAGTTTTGTATGACTTATAATTCCACAATTTTAGGTTTTTACTTCTAGCTGCTCTAAGATATTGGGGACTAAAGAAATATCAGAATAATGATTCAGCAATCATATTCATTTGTTAAACCCTACCCTCCCTCTGTAACTCCACCATCACCTTTCATCTTTCTCCCACTCTATAGGGGTATTTATGCTATATCCATTCTAACTTTTTCATGATGGAAGGGGCTTTCAGTAATATGGGATAGGGGGATGGAACTAGTTGATGTCCTGGAGAGGCTGGCTGCTCTGCATTTCAGAACTATCTGGTTCAGGGACCCATCTGGAGTTTGTAGATTTCTGGAAAGTTACCCTAGTGCATGAAACCTTTGTAGAATTTATACAAAAAAATCCTAAAGAACTCCTAGAGCGTTATCTAGGTGTTCTTTAGAATTTTCAGGAATTGTTTTAATTGGAGTTTGGTAAGTTGTGATAGATTGCAAAGTCTAACTGAAGGATGCCTAAGAGTGACCTCCAGAGTAGCCTCTTGACCCTGTTTGAACTCTCTCAGCCACTGATACCTTATTTGTTACACTTCTTTTGCCCGTTTTGGTCAGGAAGGCGTTGTCGATAACCATGGTGCCAGGGCCAGGCTCATCCTTAGGCGTTACCTCCCACATTGCCAGGAAGACTTTCACCCCTGGATGTCATGTCCTCCGTAGTGGGAAGGACAATGATTTTACTTGCAGAGTTGGGCTTAGAGAGAGGGAGGCCACATCTGAGGAACAAAAAAGGTCCTCCAGAAGTAACTCTTAGGCATGCCTATAGGTAGGCTGAGCTTCTCTGCTACATACACAAGCTTCACAAAAGAGCAAGGCTTAAGATCAAGAGCTTGGCCTGTTGATTTGAGTGTCCCTAGTATTTGACACAGTATCAGGGGTTTCCCGGTGGTAAAGTTTAATAGTTCCATATTTTTTCTCCCATCCCTCAAGGGACACAAAAAAAAATAAAATATTTTTTTTATTATCTGCTGAATATACTCTGGGATTTATCCAGGCATTGCATTGAGCTATACAGGGTTAAAGGACCTCATTCTTATTCTGGGTTCTCTGTGTTTGGATTGTTTAAATAATCTATCCAGACAGGTTGAGTTAGATTATGTGCTACAAAGAAATTTAGGTTCTGGACAAAATAAATCTTTCCTACTTTGGTCTCACAAAGTAAATGAAGTTCTCAAATACAGACAGTGTCTTCCTTTTCCCTGTATTCTGAATTACCT
Organism: Myrmecophaga tridactyla; assembly: GCA_004026745.1. NCBI lineage: Eukaryota > Metazoa > Chordata > Mammalia > Pilosa > Myrmecophagidae > Myrmecophaga > Myrmecophaga tridactyla. The sequence continues at coordinate 49,819 of PVIY010006900.1, forward strand.
TAATTCTGATCTGATCAGCTTCATTCTTATCTCTAAATACCAAGTTATACATATATAAAACACCCTCTAAAAATCCAGAAATAACGATTACCACTCTTGACTAAATGTGACTGCTTATAAGAGCTTATAATCTAGGCCTCTGTTTTCTTATAAGTATTTTCTAGATGAGACCATACAATATTTGCTCTTTTGTTCTTGGCTTATTTTGTCTCACCAAATGTCTCACAGGTTCATTCACAATGCTGCATGCCTCGCAACTTCATTCCTTTTTGTAGCAGCACAATATTCAGTTATGTGTATGTACCATCATTCACCAATCTGCTTCTCAGTCAGTGCGTCCTTCAGCCACCTCCATTCATTGGGCATCATGTATTAATGTCTGAAGTCAACAATCTATCAGCACTCTCAATTTAGATAGTTTCATTGTCCCCAAGACAAAAATATCCAGTAAACACACCCTCACTAATAGAAATCTAAGCCTCCCCTTAACTTTTGTCCCTCACTCCATTATTTACCCCTTGTGTTGCTGTGGTACTGTTTATGTTTTCCTGTTAAATATGGTCCATAGCATGGAATAGCATTTTCCTCATATATCCTCAACTTATACACTCTTTGTACAGAATTCATACCTTTGCAATAATTTATGCAAGAACTTAATTATATTTGTAGTGGTAATTGGTGGGATACATAGGTCTATACAACCCCTGTCAATCATATTCACCTTCAATATGGTAATATTACTTATAGACCCACTAGTGAACCACCTTCACTTCTATATGTTCTTTACATTTAAGTTCCACCTCATTAAGGAACCATTCACCCATCTCTAGCATCTAAGTATCTCTGGGTTCCCTATATTCTGTATTATAACCCTCTTTTTATTTTACCTTTACCATGGTCATAAAAGTGGAATCATACAATATCTGTCCTTTTGTGTCTGGCTTATTTCACTCAGCATTACATCCTCAAGGTTCATCCATCTTGACATATGATTCAGGATGTCATTTAGTCTTACTGCTCCATAATATTCCATCGTATTTATATACCACATTTTGTTAATCCACTCGTCTGTTAATGGCACTTGGATTGTTTCCATCTTGGGGCAATTGTGAATAATGCTGCTATGAACATCAGTGTGCAGATGTCTGTGTCACTGTTTCAGTTCTTCTGGGTATATACTGAATAGTGGTATTACTGGGTCATAGGGCAACTTAATATTTAGTTTCCTGAGGAACTGTCTTTCATAGTGGCTGTATCATACATTCCCACCAGCAGTGCTTAAGTGTTCCAGTTTCTCCACATCCTTTCCAACATTTGTAGTTTCCTGTTTGTTTAATAGCAGCCATTCTTATAGGTGTGCGGTCCTGTCTCATTGTAGTCTTGATCTGCATTTGCCTTATAGCTAATGAAAATGAGCATCTCCTTATGTGCTTTTTAAGCCATTTGTATTTGTTCTTAAGAAAGATGTCTATTCGTATCTTTAGCCCATTTTATAACTGGATTGTTCTTTTGTTGTTGAGTTATGTAATTTCTCTATGTATACAGGATATCAAACTTTTATCCAATGTGTGATTTCCAACTGTTTTCTCTCTTTGAGTTGACTGTCACTTCACCTTTTTGACAAAGACTTTTGAGACACAAAAGCATTTGATTTTAGGAGTTCCCATTCATCTATTTTTCCTCTTGTTGCTTGTGCTTCAGGTGAAAAGTTAAGGAAGCTACCTCCTAGTACTAGGTCTTAAAGATGTTTCCCTACGTTTTCTTCTAGGAGTTTATGGTACTGGTTTTTATATTTAGGTGTTTGATCCAGTTCGAGGTACCTTTTGTATAGTGTGTAAGGTAGAGATCTTCTTTCATTCTTTTGGCTGTTGATACCCAGTTCTCCCATGCCCATTTGTGAAAAGACTATTTTGTCCCACTTCAGTGGATTTGGCTGCCTTGTTGAAGATCAGTTGACCATAGATTTGGTGGTCTATTTCTGCGCTTTGGTTCCATTGGTCAATACTTCTATCTTTATGCCAGTACCATACTGTTTGACCACTGTGGCTTTATGATAAGTTTTAAAATCAGGAAGTATTAATCCTCCCACTTTGTTCTTCTTTTTCTATCATGCTTTTAGCTATTTGGGGTTTCTTTCCCTTCCAGATGAATTTGGTAACTAGCTTTTCTAAGTGTTCAAAGTAGATTGTTGGCATTTTGATTGGTAATACGTCTGTAGATAAAATTGACAACTACATTTAACCTTCCTATTCATGAGCACAGAATTTCTTTTCACCTGTTTAGATCTTTGATTTGTTTTAGCAATGTTATATGGTTTTCTGTGTACAAGTCCTTTATATCCCTAGTCAAGTTCATTCCTAGATACTTGATTCTTTTAGTTGCTGTTTTGAATGGAATTTTTTCCTTAATTGACTTCTCAGTTAGGTCATTGCTTGTGTATCAAAACATTACTGATTTTTGCGCATTCATTTTATATACCATTATCTTGCTGAATTTATTAGCTTAAGTAACTTTGTTGTAGATTCCTCAGAAACTTCCAAGTATAGTAGCATGTCATCTGCAAATAATGAAAGTTTTACTTCTTCATTTCCAATTTGGATGCCCCTTTTCTCTCCTTCCTACCTTATCGCTCTAGCCAGAACCTCCAGTACAATGTTGAACAGCACTTGTGACAAATGGCATCCCTGCCTTGCTCCTGATCCCAGAGGCAAAATCCCTCCATCTCCCACCATTGAGAATTGAGAACGATGCTGGCTGAGAGCATTTCACACATGCTCTTCACCATATTGAGGATGTCACCTTTGATTCCTACCTTTTGAAGTGCTTTTATTAGAAAAGTATGCTGAGTTTTGTCAAATGCTTTTTCCGCATCAATTGAGATGATTATGTGATCCTTCCCTTTAGATTTGTTAATGTGCTTCATTACATTAATTGATTTTCTTGTGTTGAACCATCCTTGCATTCCTGGCAAAACCTACTTGGTCATAGTGTATAATTCTTATAATGTGTTGTTAGATTCAGTTTGCTAGTATTTGAATTACATTTCAAATCTGAAGGAATGAAAAAAAACTTTTGTTATAATAGCTTGAAGGTATTTTTTTGACATTGAAAATGGGTTATATTTGAATCTTGACTTTGCAAAATAGTTTTATAACGTAGTATTCTGGTAAAATGAGCTGTTGGGATGAATACTGCATACATTTTCTAATTTATTCATGTGTAAGAAAAATTAACTTGTAAGAAAAAGAAGTGGCTATAGATGGACTAGCATATCTCTTCCTTAAATAATGGCAGCGATTCTCTCTAGATGAAATCTAAAAATTTAGATTTTTAGAATTAGAATGCTTTGCCAAATTAGTCATAATTGGTTCAAGAACTAATTATTAGGATTTAAGTTTGAAAATGAAGTGGCTGAAGTGGTACGCAGAAATAGTACAGCAAATGACAAGGTTTAATTTGCAAATTGAATTAAATATTTTAATATCATATATTAAGCTTTCTTTTGAATTATTTTTGGGGTGTAATTTTAAAATGAAACTCAGAAATGTAAGACTTAGGAATCGTGATGGCAGTTAATTGGTGTCCTCTTTGATCTAAGGCTTTACTGAAGGAACAGAGTAAAATAATTATTGTGTTTCAGTGTAAAGTATTTGGTTAACAGTATACTAGCATTGTTATCTGGTTTTCCAGTGTGTAAAGTAGCATTTTAAACAAGTTGTTTTAATCATTTAAACATTAATATTTAACTGTAGTTCAAACATGGATTTTTTTATAAATTTGCTAGTAGATAAATTAGGAGTTTGAGTTAAAAGTAGCTGTCAGATTGAACTTATGAAAAATGAAACCATGGAGGGGAAGATTACTCTTTGAAGCTAAGTTATTCACCAGATCTTGTCCACAGGGTATTCTAAGGGTTAAGGAGTTTCCACAGCTTCACCTTAGCATTCAATCCATAATAGTATCGGGGTAGTATAGAAGTCAACTTTTAAAAAGATTTTGAGGTGGTAGAACACACTTACACCTGGGGAGATTTTGATACTGTTACTCAAACTCAACATATTTATGCATCTGGGAGCTTGATGCTTACCAGACCTAATAAAACTCTGCCAAAACAGCTGAGAAGGAATAGGCTTCTTGTTCAGTCAGCTGCTGCAGAGTTCAGAGAATAAGTATATATTGCATGTATTATAAATGTACTGTGAAATAGGTCTCCTGATTGCATTATGAAATTATGGGTTTGGAGAAACATCATTGCTAAGTCTTATATCAGGCACTCATGTAACTGTATTATTTCTACTGATTGTGTAGGGAGGAGGAGAGATAATGTGGTTCAGTTCTACATTGCAAGTAAAGACAAACCATGTGTCGTCTTTTCTCTGTCCTTTTAGAGGAATTATTTCTAGGTGAAGTATAATTGCTGAAGGAATTATGTGTTGTATTTTGAAACAGAAAAGAAAAATGGTGTTGCAGCCAAATATGCATTTTTAGATGACCAAAGATTTATATATACTTGTTTCTTAATCACATAAAAACAGTACTTCTGAATAAGTAATTAGTGTCATTCTATTAAGAACGTCTGAAACAGCTTTTTCTGCCAACTTTTAGCAGAGTATGCAACTCTTAATTTTTCCCAGTAAGTACAGGCATACTTTGTTTTGGTGTGCTTCACTTTATTGTGCTTTCACAGATACTGCATTTTTACAAATTGAAGGTTTGTGGCAACCCTGCATCAGGCAAATCTATTGGCACCATTTTTCCAATACCATGTACTCATTTCCTGTCTCTGTGTCACGTTTTGGTAATTTTTGCAATATTTTAAGCTCTTTCATTATTCTGTCTGTTATGGTGATCTGTGATCAGTGGTCTTTGATGTTACTGTAATTATTTTGGGGTACCATGAACTACGTCCATATAAGAGCAAACTTAATTGATAAATCTATGTGTTCTGACTGTTCCATAGATAGCCTATTTCCCGTGTCGACCTCCTCATGCCTCTCTATCCCTGAGACACAACAATATTGAAGTAAGTTCAGTTAATAACCCTACAGTGGCCTCTAAGTGTCAAAGTGAAAGAAAAATTGCATGTCTCTCTTTTACTCAGAAGGTAGAAATGATTGGACTTAGTGAGGAAGGCATGTCAGAATCTGAGATAGGCCAAAAGTTAGTCTGCTTGTGCCGTACAGCCAAGTTGTGAGTGCCAAGGAAAGGTTCTTAAGGAAAATTAAGTGTTACTCCAGTGAACAAAAAATGAAGGAAGCAAAATGACCTTATTCCTGCTATGGAGAAAGTTTTAGTGGTCTGAATAGATCCTACCTGCTACAGCATTCCCTTAAACCAAAGTCTAATCCAGAAGAGGTGGAGAAGCTGCAGAAGAAAAGTTAGAAGCTAGCAAAGATTGGTTCATGAGGTTTAAGGAAAGAAGCCATCCACATATCAAAGTGCAAGGTGAAGCAGCAAGTTATCCAGAAGCTCTAGCTAGAATGACTGAAGATGGCTACACTGGGACAACAGATTTTCAATATGGATAAAACAGCCTTCTATTGGTAGAAGACACCATCCAAGACTTTCATAGCTAGAGAGGAAAAACCAATGTCTGGTTTCAAAGATACGAAGGACAGACTTCCCCTCTAGTTAGGGGCAAATGTAGCTGGTGACATTAAGTTGAAGTCAGTGCTCATTTACCATCCTGAAAATCATAGGGCCCTTAAGAATTAAGCTAAATCTACTCTGCCTGTGCTCTATAAATGGAACAACAAAACCTTTATGACAACACATCTGTTTATAACATAGTTTAATGAATATATTAAGCCCACTGTTTAGACTTACTGATCAGAAAAAAAGATTCTTTTAAAAATATTTCTTTTCATTAACAATGCACTTGGTCACCCGAGAGCTCTGATGAAGATGTACAGTGAGGTGAATGTTGTTTTCATACCTGCTAATGACATGGATCGAGGAGTCCATTTTGACTTCAAAGTCTTATTTAAGAAATACATTTCATAAAGCTATAGCTGCCAGAAATAGTGATTCCTCTGATCGCTCTGGGCTAAGTAAATTGAAAACCTTCTGGAAAGGATTTAGCCTTCTAGATGCCATTAAGAACATTTGTGATTCATGGGAGGAGGTTAAAATATCAGTATTAACAGGAGTTTGGAAGAAGTTGATTCCACCCTCATGGATGACTTTAAGGGGTTTGTAATGGTCAGAATTCTCTAGAGAAACTGAACCTTCAGTAGATACCAGTATATTTGAGATTTGACAAAATTGCTCACGTAACTGTGGAGATAAACAAGCCCAAATTCCATAGGGTAGGCTGCAAACTGGGAACACCAATGAAGGATTTTGATAAATTGCCCAGGAGAAGCTTGCCAGTTGAGGTAGAGATGAAATTTCTCTCTTCTGACTACTGATGTTATCACTTCTCCTTTTAAAGCCTTCAACTGATTGGATGAAATGTCTCTCATTGCTGACAACACTCTCATTAATTAATTATAGATGTAATCAGCCGTAAATGCAGTGAATTTACTGATAATTTAAGTCCACAAAATAGTCTTGGCCTAACAGGCCAGTGCTTGCTTGACCAGACAGCTGAGCACCATTACCTGGCCAAGTTGACATGAACCAAACCATCATAGGGCTTAAATGGTGGAAATGGCAAGACGGCTAGAATTAGAAGTAGATTTGAAGATGTGACTAACTTGCTGCAATCTCATGACAAAAGTTGAATGGATGAAGAGTTGCCTCTTATGGATGAGCAAAAAAAATGATTTCTTGAGATAGAATCTATTCCTGGTGAAAATGCTGTGAAAATTGTTGGAATAACAGCAAAGGATTTGGAATATTACATAAGCTTAGATGATAAAGCAGGGCAGGGTTGAGAGAGTTGACTCCAGTTTTGGAAGAAATTCTGCTTTGGGCAAAATGCTATCAAATGGCATTGCATGCTGCAGAGAAACCTTTTGTGAAAAAAGGTGGCAGTCAATGCAACAAACTTTATTGTTGACCTATTTTAAGAAATTGCTGCAAAAACCATCCCAATCACCTTGATCAGTCAGCAGCCATCAACATCGAGGCAAGAAGCTGCACCAGAAAAAGATCATGACTCACTGAAGGCTCAGATGATGGCTAACAGTTTTTAGCAATAAAGTATTTTTTAGTTAAGTATGTATAATTTTGGGGGAGGGTTTAATACTCTTGCACATTTAATAGACTACAATATAAACATAACTTTTATATGCACTGGGAAGCCAAAAAATTCCTGTGACTTCCTTTATTGCGGTATTGGCTTTATTACCATGGTCTGGGTTTGAACTCACAATATCGCCATGGTATTCCTGTAAATGAAACCAGGAAACATTCCCCTAGCTTTATCTACTTACCTAACCCTTCCTCATCATCTGCAATCCCACCATGCAGAGGTGATCATATTTAACATTTTGGGTTTGAATTATCACTTTGCCACTGATTAGGCTATAAATCTTGTCTTATTTTCCTTATCTGTAAAATGGGAATAGATGATGGTATATCTAATGCTCATTGCTCTGTGAAATAAATGAGTTAATATGTTGTAAAGTATTTAGAATAGTGCCAGATATGTGGTAAATGCTGTTTCAGTATTAGCTATTATTATTTGAAGACATTTTCTGTCAAATTGTGATCATACATTAGCTTTGTATACCTATAGGCAATTTTTTTTTCTTTTTTTTTTTTTAATACATGGGCAGGCACTGGAAATCGAACCTGGGTCTGCAGCATGACAGGCAAGAACTCTGCCACTGAGCTACTGTGGCCTGCCGTGTGAGCAATTTTTGGGGGGGCAGGGGAGGGTAGTACATGGTCCAGGAAATGAACCCAGGTCTCCTGCATGGAAGGCATCCATTCTAACCACTGAACTACCCATGCACCCTGTAGGCAATGTTTTAATGGAATATTTTTATACTAGTTAAGAGGCTCTGCTGACCTTTTTTTTTTTTTTGCCAGACCACTTGGCAGCTCCAGGAACTGATTCTTTCAGAATAATTTATTGAATGTGATATACACAGCGTTTGAATTCTTTGTCTCTGTGCGCAAGCTAATAGGTGGCCTCTTGATTCCATCTACTGCAACTGTGCTAGCATGTTTATTTTTGACTCCTTTATTTGAATCACTGGAGGTATACTGAGAGTTTTTTTTTCTTGTGGCTTGGCTCTGTTTTATTCTATTAGAAAAATGGGATCAGCAGTATTTCCAGGGGAAAGGGGTAGGTGTAAACACATGGAACTTAAGCCTGATTTTGAGGAAGCAAATAAATTTGCTGGCAATTCATACCCATTTAAATTTGATTATTTTGACCTTAAAAATATTTTCACAAGACTTAAGAAGATTTTTTTTTTATATTTGAGCAACCAAATTATGAAATGGGATTTTTTGTTTAATTATGGGTTTTGGAAACTAGCATGATCGTAGAAAATCAGACATAGGAATGAATTAATACTTCTGGATGGAATAATTTAATAAATGAGCTCTTATAAAATTTTGGTATTATGTATACGATTTTTAAACATTTCTTAAAAGTGATGCAATAAGTGTAAGTTTCTCAGGTTTGCGATTGATAAGTACTCTAAGAAAGATTTTGAGAATGTGTTGTAAAAGAAGCTCACAAAACTAAGAATGGGCAGAACTTGGGGGAAGGATGAGACCTAAGGTTAGGCTCACCTAGCCAATTAGTTCTCTCCCATTGTGCTTCCTCAGACACTTTTTCTTCTCTTTTCAGTGAGATGAGATATTATATACCCTTTTGCCTCACTCTGATTCTCTCCTTTTCCCTCACTGTTCTATTGGTGATATGGGAGTCCTATGTGGCTGGCACCCAAGCTGTGCCTCTGTCCCACCAGCTAACCGTTATTGCAAGGTGTGATTGTATTTTCCTTCCTCCCTCAGAACCAGAATATGATAAAAAAAAAGCTATCAGTTTCTACCAAGAAAATTGTTGCTTTGGTTCATTAAAGACACCCTCATCAAAGGCTAATCCTAAAAGCACATAAAGTGCTGAATGTCATTAGTAAAAGTATTGGAAATAACCTCTGTTCTAAACTTAAGATCATTATGCTCCTGTTTTGGTTTGCTAAAGCTGCCAGAATGCAATATACTAGAATTGATTGGCCTTTTTATTTTTTATTTTTTGGGGGTGGTACATTGTCTAGGAATCGAACCCAGGTCTCCCGCATGGCAGGCAAACATTCTACCATTGTATCACCCGTGCATCCCCTAGATTGGTTTTTATAAAGAGGATTTATTAAGTTACAAGTTACAATTCTACAACCAGGAAAATGTCCCAAATAAGGCACCAACTAGAGTATACCTTCTCTCGAGAAAGACTGATCGCATCTGGGGTTTCTCTGTGGTACACATGGCGATGCCTACTTTCCTTCTTTCCTGCCTTCTGGGTTCAGATGGCTCTCTCAGCTTTTTTTGTATCTCCAGACATCTGTTACTTGATTCCATCTCTCTGCTGTCTGTGTGGCTCTGAGCTCTCTCTGCTTTCTGACCTTCATTCTCTTTGTAGAGGTTCCAGTGAAAGGAACAATTGTCTGCCCTACATAATTGTATTAAAAGAGCATGGTTTCCCACCCACCCCCACCCTGGCACTGTGGGATCAACCACGTCTTTCTGACTAAAAAAGGGAAAAGAAATGTAACCAGCAGTGGCTAAGAGAGTTCAAATAGAGTCGGGAGGTTACTCTTATGCAAGCTGCAGCTAGATATTGCTGATTACCACAGTTTGCCAAACCCCAGCCAGAACCATTCCTGTTAACCCAAAGAACATCTGGGGCTCACTGCTGGTTTGAATTTGTTGTGTACCTCAGAAAAGCCCTGTCCTTTAATCCTCATTCAGTGTTGTTGGCTGGCATCTTTTTTATTGTTTCCATGGAGATGTGACCCACCCAGTTGGAGGTGGTAACTTTTGAGTAGATGGTTTTCATGGAGATGTGTCTCCACCCATTCAAGGTGGGGTTGCTTACTGGAGCCCTTTAAGAGGGAACCATTTTGGAAAAAGCTTTAGAGCCCACAGAACCCATATAAGAAAACGTCCCCACAAAGTCATTCAGGAAGCCTGGAAAGAAAGCTGCCAGACCTGGTACGTGCCTTTCCAGGTGAGAAAGAAATCCCATATGTCATTGGCCTTCTTGAGCCAAGGTATCTCTTTCTGGATATCTTAGTTTAGGCATTTTTATAACCTTGCCTTAATTTGGACATTTTCAGTGTCTTAAAACTATAAACTTGCAATTTAATAAATTCCCCCTTTTAAAGGCCATTCTGTTCTTAATGTATTGCATTTTGGCAGCTTTTACAAACTAAAATAGGCTCTATCTTGAGATTCTATAAAAGTTTCATGTATTAAGATTACTTTCCAGAAATCTACAACAACCAAATGGGTTCCTAGGCCAGATAAGTTCTGAAACCCAGAGAGGCCTACCTCTCCAAGAATATCAACTAGTTCCATCCCCCATCCCATATTATTGACAGCCCTTTCCAACATGAAAAAGAATGGGTATAGTCCAGATTCCTCTAATGATTGGGACAAAGATCACAGGAGGGTGAGTTGGTACAGAGAAGATAGGATTTAGCAAATGAGTGTGACTGCTGAATCATTATGTTGGTATTTCTTTTAGGCTCTAGTGTCTTGGAGCAGCGAGAAGGAAAAACCTAAAGTTGTAGAACTGTAACCCATACCAAACTCTGAAATCTATTGTTTATCTACGTGTTACAATGTACTTTAAAATTTGTTTGTATCTGTGTTATATTTCACAATAAAAAATGTTTATTAAAAAAAAAAGAGAACATGGCTTTTCTGGGGTACATAGTAGTTTCAAACCAGCACAGTTCCCATTGTTACCAAGCCTTAGGAAATGTATATGTGGGAGAACTTCAGAGTAAGATAATTTTAAGAGGCCACACTCTTCAACTACCAGCACACATCCCATCTTTGTGTGGTTTCCTTTCTGCTTCAGCTGACAGTGATGCCACCAGTAGCCAAATAGTTGCTTAAAATTAGGTTCGTATAATATGACTGAGAATTGTGTAACAGGACTGTATTCTATTTCTTTGTATCTCTCAAATTGATGTTCTTCTGCATGGTGGAAACACAAGATTTTGTTGGTTCTCAAGTAGTTGAAGAAATTCAGTGATAGGATAGCCTCTGGGAATTTTGAGGCTAGGAAAGCAGCATTAGTGGCAAGTGTACAGGTTTTGATTCCAGAGAGATCATGTACTTACCTTACCAGCTGTGAAATATTGGGTAATATATGCAAAGTAATTGTCTTCCTCTGTAAAAAGGCATGATAGTTAGGGATTTATTGTGAGGACTGCAGATAACTATATCTGGAATAATAGAGGTGTACTGTATAGTAAGTGCTTGCTCTATCATAGGCGCTTAGTAAATATTAGCTATTACTAGGATATTATTAGAACCTGATACAGTAATGAAAGACACTGTTAAGATGAACATGATTTTATTTTCAAAGCGCAATTAACAGCATCTTCAGGACGTAGTTTGACTTTTCACCCAGTGCGCAAGTGACCAAAGAAAATACAGATAAATGGGATCGCATCAAAGTTTAAAAGTTTTGCACCTCAAAGGACTATCACGAAAGTAAAATGACATCCCACACAATGAGAGAAAACATTTGGAAGCCATATATCTGATAAGTGTTTCATAACTGGAATATATAAAGAAATCCTTCAACTCAATAAAAGAGGACAAATAATCCAATTTAAAAAATGCACAAAATACTTGAATAGACAGTTCTTCAAAGAAACTTTACAAGTGGCCAAGAAACACATGAAAAGATACTCAATATTATTAGCAATTAGAGAAATGCAAATCAAAACCACAATGAGATATCATTTCACACTCACTAGAATGCTACTATTAAAAAAAAGTGAAGAGTTAAAAGTGTTGAAGAAGTTGGTGGAAAAATAGGAACACTCCTACCTTGCTGATAGGAATGTAAAATGGTGCTACCATTGTGGAGGACAGTTTAGCAGTTCCTTAGAAAATTAAGTTTAGAATGACTGTATGACCCAGCAGTCCCACTCACTTACAGGCATATACCCAAAAGAATCGAAAGCAGTGATTGGAACAGATGTTTGCAGAGTGATGTTCATAGTGGCATTATTCACAATAGTCACAAGATTAAAGCAGCCAAAGTGCCCATCACCCCATGAATGAATAAGCAAAATGTGGGTATTATTATTTTGATGGGGTATTATTCAGCCATAAAAGGAAATGAATTCTCACACATGCAGCAATATTGATGAACTTTGAGGATATCATGTTAAGTGATATAAACCAGGCACAAAAGAGCAAATACTGTTAGATCTCACTAATATAAAATAATTAGAATAGGTAAGCTCATAGAGTGAGAATCTAGACTGCAGGTTACCTGACTCAAGGATGGGGTGGGGCTAAGGAATAGGGAGTTAAGGCTTAAAATGTACAGGGTTCAATTTGGAATGGTGGAAAAACTTTGGAAATGGGTAGTGGCGATAAAAGCATGACATTGTTAATGTAATTAACAGCACTGAATTTTATATTTGAATGTGGTTAAAAGATGGAATATTAGGTTGAATGTATGGTATCAGAATAAAAATTTTAAGAATGGCTTATGACAATGGCTAAAATGGGTTAAAAATAATTGGTTAAAAAATTCCGGAATTAGATTGTGGGTGATGGCTGTACAACATCACGAATGTACTTAATACCATCTGATTGTACACTTTAAAAATGGCTAAATTTATGTTATGCGTATTTTACCACAAAAATTTTTTTCAAAAAATGAAGTTAGAAATTTGAGAGAGAGGCACTTTTTAATAGAGTAGATAAAAGCATATGTTGCTACTGAAGTGTAATATATAGGCTGCAATTTTAAATAGATTCTAGAAGGATTTAGATAAACTGGTTGAGAGATCATTTCATATATACTTATGTGTTTATATACCTGGCATTGACCTGGAGGTATGGGTAGCATATGAGTAAGAAAACGTTTTGGGCTTATTGCAGGATGTGTGGATATATAATGTAATCCAAAGTGACGCTAAGCGGAGTTCGGAGGAGGTGCTTTATATAGCTCAGAGATTTTATTTAGTACATTGTCTTGCCTTCCTATCTGTGGCTTTCCCTTTCTTCTTTAAGGTACACATATGTAAACTTAAAACTTGAGGTATTGATGTCTGTCTTGGATGATTTATCATTTCCTCACTGATTTCTGGACTACTTTTACTTGCCTTGGCCTATTTTGAAAATCTCCATGCAGCGCAGTACAAAATGAGTTAATAATGCTGATGATGTTTGATGGAACTCCTCTGACTCAGATCTCTGACTTGAAAGAAGTCAGAGTGTGGTGTAAACCCAAAGAAAGGAAATGGGTTCATATCAAGGTGGAAACATTCATCCTGTGTGTTTTTCCCTTCCTCCGTTGACACAAAAACTTGAGATCAGACCAGCTAGCTGTATTGTGTTTTTAAATGGTATTCTTTACAATTAAATGAATTAAGTGGAAGCAGAAAATACTTTTATTTTTTAAAGCATACCTTGATTAATTTCATGAATTCCTTATATAGTTTTACTTGCTGTATTTGCCTACCTAGATTCCTGTGCCTTTTCCTTTTCCTACTAACGCAATGTTAGATTTTACAGGATTTGTAGAAGCCAAATTAAATACTAAATTAAATGGACCATTGTTATTTTTGTTGTTGTTGTTTTGAGATAATTATTTTATCTTCGTAGATTTTTTGGCCTTTGCCTTATGCTTAAGGTAAATTAACTCATAGGAGATTAGATTCTTGGCATGTCTAATGGTCTTATTTAGAAAATAAATTGATTAAAGTGTTGGAGATCCAGATTCCCTAGATATATATATATATTCATGTTGTTTGTAAAGCAAAACTTAAACTTTTGTCTCAAGGGATCAAAAGGAGTATTTATTGCTTAATATTATATATGTTCATAAGATTTTTGTAGAAATATTTTATTTGCATAGAGCTCTATAAAGTTCCACTGTTTTCCAAAATTTCATGTTGTTCCAAATAAAAAACATAGTTGAATTTAAGATATATGTATCTAACTTATGCTAGTGGTATTTTAAGGCTGGCAGTTATGTCTGCTACAAATGGGGCTATTTTTATGAAATTGTATGCCTTTGGTTTGCTGGAAAATGAATCATATAAAGTATATAATAAGTACATGTATATATTTTTATTATGTCTCACGTATTTACTATAGAAATTAAAAGCACTTAGATTAAACTTTTGATTTATTATTTTAGGTAACCAATTATTAATGCTGGTATAAAATAGAAGACAGATAAAAGAATCTCTGAAATTCAGAGATGATCCTTACTATTCAATTTTGAGCATCAATAAACTTTTTATGAGATGTATTTGCTAATTAATAAAATAGACTAATCTCAGTTTAATCCCTGACTGAGGAACTGAAGAGCAATTAAAAAGGAGTATGGTGGTAAATAGAAAGGGAAGTAATCTAAATGTTTTCATTTTGTTAGCCTTCTTGGATTCATTACATACATTTGCCATGTATGACTAAACTATAGCTTTGGCGACAGAGCATTGAGATTGAAGCTTGAACCCTCCCTGTTTTTAATAATTCAAGTAAATATGTTTATTGTTTTTAAAGGGGCTTAGGATATTATTACTTTGCATTCTGTCCTTATCTTGAATAAACCTAGTTAATAAAGTAAAGCACATCTTTTATTTTTTACAAAAAGGAAATAAAGAATTGCTATACAATAACAATTTTTCTTGGCCTCTAATGAAAATTTTAGATAACTTGTCTGTTTGAAGAACTGTGGTGATTTAGAATCATTAACAGTTTTTTTGTTAATTCCATGAATATCTTTGTGATTACTATGGAATAGCATATGAGAAATGTGCTTTTTTCAAGAAAATTGATATTGATAATGATTTTAAATTTTTATTGCAGCTAGAACGAGTAAATCTGTCTGCAGCTCAGACACTGAGAGCAGCTTTCATTAAGGTGAGAAGGCAAATAATTTATTATGGTGATTAAAATGTATGTTATATATAAATTTTTACCATGTAAGTACTTAAAATATGTCTAGTTTGAATTGAGTATTAAAAAAAAAAATTTTACCCTGTAAAAATTGCCAGTTTATTTCTTTGAAGTGAAAAAGCTTTTTAGGCACCCTATGCCTGTCTTAGTTGTATGCTGTAAAGCTTAAAACACTTCCAAAAAGTAACTGGAACAAATACTGTTTTCTTAGCATTCATGTTTTCATTATTTCATGCTTTTGAGACTGACTTCCTTAGTGTTTGCTCTTTAGCTTTAGAATTCCAAAAAATTCCTATTCTGTACAATTCTTTTACTGTTATTTGAATTGTTAAAAAGTTATTTGTAAAATTTTAACAAAAAGTGTATTCTTCATGTTTTTCAAATTACAAACGTATTTAAAAAAGCAGTATTTTTGAATGGGAATGTAAGACCTCTATGTATGACAGACAACGGATATCTTGAGAATGTACAGTAATCACTTGAAATGAATTTTTTCCTTGTTTGTAGACCTGAGCTGTCCAGTCAGTAACTGTTAGCTGGCTGTTACTGTTAAGTACTTAAAATATGTCTAGTTTGAATTGAGATTTGCTGCAAGTATAAAATGTATATCAGATTTCAAGATAGTACCAAAAAAAAAATGTTAAATAACTTCTAGTATTATTTGATATTGATTATATTTTGGATATACTATTAAAATAATGTCTCCTGTTTCTTTTTACTTTCTTTAATGTGACCATTAGAAAAATTTAAATTACATAGATGGCTCATATTTGTTGCTTGCATTATATTTCTGTTGGCCAGTGCTATTCCAGAGGCTTTTATACATGCTGGGCACATTCTTTAGTATAAGCCTTTGTCCCACCTCCATTCCTTCCCCAAATATGTATATATCAGCATGCCCAGAAATTTTAATTTTTGTTTATTTCTGCATGTGTTCCCATCAATAGCTTTTGAGGGTTTAAAATCTCTGGAATAAAGTCAGTTAAGTTTCATACAACTTAAAATTATTTATGTAGCTTGATTTTTTTTTTTTATGGCTCATAAGATTAGTTTATTGATACTACTCTTTAACTGGGAGCACCAGTAATGTCATTAAATACCTTTTATAGCACTATAAGAAATTGCAGCATATTTTTGATTAGAGCTTTTTGATAGTTTTAATACTTTAAAATGCTGAGTGTGTGTGTGTAAATATACATATTAGCTTCATTACAATGTATCCTGCTACATCATTGGTTTAATGAAGCAACAGCATAATCAGTTTTGTTTGTTTTCCTTCTTTGAGTATTAGTGTGGTTTTGTAATGGAGTATTTGGTCATTAGGGAGGCATAATGGTAGCTATTATAAGCATTTTGCTAGTGAGAAAAAAGAAGGAAATGTGATCTATAGTACAATGTTGTCAGTAAGGTAAAAAATGAATTTTTCAGCTTTTTTTGATGCTGAAAACTAATTTTTCCTGTGAATCCTCAGAAAGGACTTTGTGAAATAGTAGGTGATATCCTCAATAACACTAATAAAATAGATAAAATAATTAATTTCATGGGTTTTTTTTCTTATAACATCCCTATCTGTAGGCTGATGATTTAATATTGAAGTATGATTTTAAAAAAAGTATTTAAAGTATATGGCTGTGTTAGATCTGGACAATGTTAGATCTGACTTGAGCCATGGGATAACATTTTATTAGCCATGACACTGATGCTTAATTGGAGGTAGTAGATGTTATTTGGGCGGAAAACAAAATAGTCAATATTACATTTATTTATTTTTAATTATCACTTTTAATTTATATTCAAGTTTCAGATGGCATTAAAGGAAGGTATACATTTAAGTTGATGATTTTTGTGTTTTTTAAATAATAATTTTTTTGCAGAAGATTAAAAAAACTCACACCACCAGAGAATCTTTTCTGTTCGTATTTCTGTTTCTTGGTCCAAAACAATGGTGATTTTTATCAGGCTTTGCTATCTATCTTTATTATTGGGAGAAAAACAAAAGGAGTAAAATTGATTTTTTCAAGATAAAATAAACACTACTGAATATAAGCTTTTAAACTGTACATTCCATTTGATTCCATCACCCATTCCACTTTGAGAGAGTCCAGTAGGTCATCCTGTCTCCCAAGATGAGAATTCTTGATCCATCAGGTTGGGTATTACTGCCCTTTGGAAAACTTCTCATGGCTGGATTCCTCATAAAGATTAGATACTCACAAAGTTCAAGTTTGTATTCTGCTGGGAAACTTGGAGGTATACATACTTATGGAGTCTCTGATTTAAGGACAGATCCATTTGTCTTGACAATCAGAGAGACATTGTGTAAATGTAAGGCTTTTTAAATTAGGTAGCTTAACCAGCACTTGTAGCTTGAAGATACTAATACTGTTCCTAAACTGTGGCACCTTGGGGTAGGCCCCACACTAAACTCTGAGGATTGTGTGGGGTATTTTAAATATTTGAAGGAAACACTCAACACTTAACATCTGTTAGATGACTGGTGAACTGCTACCTGGAGGTAATTTGCAGTTTCAGCTTTAAGTTGGATATATTTCTTTCCATGATATCATATCTTCGCGAAGCTGGACTTTGGTGGTGGTTGTGATTAAAAGCAAGTACTGCAGGAAAATCAGCGAGCAACAGGAGATAAGTGTGGCAGAGTCTATTCTGATTCCCATATTTGAGAAATTATACAGTGCCCAAACACACAAACATGTCCCATTAAAAAGTAATTATGGTTATTTGAGAATTGAATAAAGTAATGTTTCTTTCAATTTATTTATATATTTAAGGCTATTAAGTTATTAGGACATAACCTACTTATTATTTGGCTTTAACTACTTAATAAACAACACAATTAGTTATTTCTTTGGGGACTAAGCACTGTGAACTGTGAGAATTAAGAACCTCTGTGAGACTTCTGTTATGCTCCTGCTTTGGTATCTTGAGGCTCCAGATCAGCTTGGTATTGAAAACTTTCTTCTCAAGCATTCAGCACCTAATTAATGAGACTTAATGAGAAAGATGTTTTTCTTCTGGCATTCCCTACAAGTGTTTAATGCTCCTAACCCCAAGATAATCCATTTTGTAGGCAGATTTATTGTTACATAGAGAAGGAAGATAAATCACTGGGTTACCACTATTTAAATAGTGTATTCGATGTAATTTTGCATATCTTACCAAATTAATACTATTGTCACCTTCTTTAAGCCTATTTATACAGTTTTCCTTTTAGAGGCAACCCTTTTCTTAATAGAGTCTATCTTAAATGTATCCCTGGAAGGAAAAATCAAAGCAGGTTATAAAACAAATGGAATTTATAGTAGTATACACTTTTGTTATTAAAATGCAAAATAGCATTTGCAGCTAAAGTGATCCCAAGATTGAGATAAATGCATATATTTTCTTTTCCTATTTCATTCTACAACCTTTTACATTTTGATATTTGAAGTCTAATGAAAAACAAGATGGTATAATAGAAGGAGCAATAAGAACAGAAGAAAACTGCATCTACATTGATATCAGAGTGGAATTAAAGATGCAGAGAGTACAGTGTGCTTGATATGTAAAGAAGCAAATAGGTTGTTATCTGATTAAGATAAAAAATTAATCTAATGATCAAAATTGGCTGGCATCCTAAAGGAAACCAAATGATTATAACATTTAAAAAATAATAATAAATTGGGTCAAAATTACCCGAGAGAACCAAAATCAGATAATTAACTTTGAGAAACTCAGAACTCTTTGTCAGTCTTGAAATAAGTAGAAGATTTTAGTGCCCTAGGGAGTCTAAGTAACACAGAACTAAAGCAAACTCATTAGTGAAACAGGCTCAGAAGGTAGTAAAAGGATTAATGATGTTCTGAAAGCTAGTAAAGGAAAAAATCTTTCTACAAAAATAAGTTAGGAAATGAAAATCACTTTGTGGGAAAGTAGTTAAGAGATTATATAGCTTCAGTAAAGCCTGCAAAAGAAATCCTGTTTTGTTTGTTTTTGCTTTCCTAGCATTCCATTCATTTAAATTTAAAGAATCTGCAAAATGTTGGAGAGATCAGCTGTTGCTTGATCTTGAAGTTGAAATATTAGCTAAGAAAGAAAAGGCTAAAAATGCTATGTATTTAAACTAATAAAAACAACAATTGATGAATTACCAAAAAATATATAATCTTTATTTATTTTTATATTATTTTGGTTACAAGAGGGTAGAAAACAAAAGTAGGAAACATTAAGTTCTTATGTTCAAATGGAAAATGAATAGCAACTGTAGTAAAAAGTTAACAAAATATAAATGAATGTCACCTTAATGTTTTGGTAAGATTTCTGCCCTTATATGTTTATCAGTCTTAAGTTGTTCTCAACAGGTTTTTATACAATTAGGTTTGGCTTTGAAATCCTCATGTAGTTTCAGTATTTCAGAACTAGCTCTCTCTTTTTTTTATAGGCTGAAAAAGAAAATCCGGGTCTCACGCAAGACATCATTATGAAAATTTTAGAGAAAAAAAGTGTAGAAGTTAACTTCACAGAGTCTCTCCTTCGTATGGCAGCTGATGATGTAGAAGGTATCAGAAGATCCTTATTTAATTTTCTTACAGTAGTTGAAGACGCTTTTGTCCAAAAAATTAGTTGACCAAATTATCTTTCTTTTGACATTGCCATCTTACTATTTTTGTATTTTTCCTATACAAAATAGGGAAGTGTTTCTTCTTGCTTTTTATTTTATATTTGTCATATTTCATTACTTGAATTAAAGTCTTTGTTCATGCTGCATGTTTTTTTCCTTATTAATAGGACGTTTGAGGAGTTCTAGTCTTCACTAGATAGGCTGTATGGAATGGCTGTTCTGTTTTGTGTTGACTTTAAAACAAACCAGTTTGAAAGTAATGTGAGATTTTTAAAAAGTTTCATTTTGATCTGGTATAACATGATACTTTTTTCTTTTTTAAGTATATATATGGCAGAGCAATATAATAACCATCCTTCATTTCTTTCTTTTTTTTTTTTTTTTGCTTTTAATAGTTAGAACTGGATTTACTTAAATTCAGTAGCCATTTTCCCACTAATTTAGAGAAATGTAGCTGTGTATTTTCCCTTAATTTTATAAAGGGAGAAAAAGAAAAGTAGGTATTTTAACTGAATCTTTAATTTTAATGAAGCAGAATCTTAACATTTCTAAGAAAAGCTTCATCATTATTCTAGACTTGAACATTTTCAGCCTGCTAGGCAAGAATATCTATTAAGTGGCCGAGTTGTAATGCTTCCAAGTCTACACTGAATCCAGTGGTAAATTTATTTTGCCTCAGCCAAGTCTGACTGAAGATTGAACCTCCTTTCCAAGGTTGATATGCTGTGATCCCAGTCCTTGTGTTGAATTTGTGGGGTTTTTTTGCTTTTTGTTTTTAAGTTGAGGCATCAAGAATGTGCTGTAGATTCTCATGGGCTGAGTTTGGGGTTTGGGATCAGTAGTGGACTATATTCAATATAGGTATTAGAGTATTATATTTATATTCTGCATTGGCAGATACTGTCTTTGTATTCATTATGAATATTATTACTTTATTTAAGGTTTGCTTGTTATATGTAGCTTCAGAGACCTGATGAAATTAAGACTCACCTCACCTCTTTTTTAATATTAATTGGAATTTCCGTTTACCCAAAATAGAAAATCTTTAGTCTTTCATTTTCTGAAACTCTACTAGAAGGAAGCCCTCACATTATTATTACTGAACTAATATGTTGAGATCTAATGAATTGTGCTTTTCATCCTCGTCTTTTGTAATTATCTAGCCTTTCTTTTTTTTCCTCTAGTCTGACCGATATTGGAAATTCGTAAACTTGAATTTGGCAGGGAATTGCATGATGTTTTTTTTTGTTTATTTATTTTATCAGAATATATGATTGAACGACCAGAGCCAGAATTCCAGGACCTAAATGAAAAGGCACGGGCACTTAAACAAATTCTCAGTAAGATCCCAGATGAGATCAATGACAGAGTGAGGTTTCTGCAGACAATCAAGTAAGCCATTTATTGGTTTTGTTTTTCTTAAAAGTACTCCAAAGTATTCGCTCAAACTAAGTGTTTTTTATTTTGGTATAACATTAATGCTCGGTTAATTTGAACTCTTTAAATTCTACATTTTTACTGTTCTTAGCTGTGGCATTTGGCATCAGAGTGTGATAATGTTTTAAAAATTGTTTAATTTAAAACAAAAATGGGTGAAATGTCCATTAACTGGAATGTAGTTTCAGCATCATTATAAATAAGGTAAAGATGTGAATGTCAGATTAAAATGAGTACAGAAACAAATTGGATAAATCAGAGATTAGTAACAAAGGAAACCAAAGCTTTTTATTTAAATCAGAAATGGCATAGGTCATTTTGATGAGTAATATACTCTTAAGCATGAAGATATTTTCTTTTATTAACCCAATTGTGAACTGCAAATCCTTGCCTTTGGAGTATAGGTTAAGTCAGGCTGAGAATATGCCTTGCAGTGGGAGGCTGGCTGGTAAGGAGTAGCAAGAAGGGTCATCTTAAAACAGTGGCTCTCAAACCAGAGAGACTCTCTCTTCTGTGATGGAATCACCAGTGAAAGAGCAAGGGAGAAACTCTAAATATAACTTTTAGATGAGAATTTTTTAAACTAGGGAATCTGTTAATGTTCTTTGGCCTCAATGGATGAAAAACTAAGAAAACTGGAAATAATCATAGTGACACTAACAATACAAATTTTGGTAAAGCCATAAGGAGAAATTGCTAGAAAGGAAAAAATTAGGACAACATTTTTTTGGAAGAGGCTGTATCATAGGTGATATCTTAAAAAAAAAAAAAACTGTGGAGGCCAGCTTGTAATAAATATTAATATTTCACTTCTTGAGAATAGTATTCTCTGTATTTCACTGTGATAAATGCCATTTTAACTATCTTGGCCACTTATTTTAAGTGGTTTAGAGGGAGGAGGAGTATAGGAGTATGTCTCATTTTTAGAAAATATGATTAATGACAGGTACCCACCTGAGCTTTCAAGTAGTGACCCTCTTCTTTGACAATAATTGAGGACCAGGACAAGAAAGTAAGAAAAAGACTTTCGAATAGCTAAAATAATGTCACAGGAGGCAAACCATAGCATTTTGTGTTTTATGTTTATAAGTAATAAGCTCTAATTTCCTTTAACAGTTTTTTAATGGAAGAACAGAGGGAAAACAGTTGACTGTGGGTTTTTATTTTTAATCTGGTATGGTTAAACTAAACATGTTTGGCCTTTGTATTTTGTATTTATTTATTTGTTTATTTTTTTATGTGAAAAATAGCATACACAAAAAAGCAGTAAATTTCAAAGCACACTGCAACAATCTATTATAGAACAGATTTCAGAGTTTGGTATGGATTATAACCTTCCACAACTTTAGGTTTTTCTTTCTGGCTGCACCAAGACTCTGGAGACGAAAATATCAATATAATGAATCAGCAGTTATATTTGTTATCTCCTATCTTCTCTGTTGTAAACTCCTCCTTCTTTGATCTTTCTCCCAGTCTTTAGGGATATTTAAGCCATGCCCATTATAACTTTTTCATGTTAGAAGGGGCTGTTGATAATATGGAATAGCGGAATGGAATTAGTTGATGTTCTGGAGAGCCTGTGTTTGGCCTTTTTATAAATGAATACATTGTCCGTGATCTCAGTTGATATTTAGACAACTTTCTTCAGGTTTTCAAATAATTTAATGTTTTAATTTTCTTTGATAATCATAGATTTGTTGCTCAATCATGCTACATTTCTATGAAGACTTGACATTAAAATGATATTTCTAGGGGTTTTGCTTTAGATCATTGAAAAAGAGGTTTACAGCATCAATGTCATCTTAATAACAGCCATCACTTGCTTAGGACTCCATGCTAAGCACTAATTTAAAGTGCTTTCTATATATAACTTAATCCTCACAGACCTGTATAACTGATGACAAAATTGAAATTTTAGAAAATTGAAAAAGGAAATTAAGTAACTTTTCCAAGGTCAAAGAGTAGTATGTGGTAGAGATGGAGTTTGAACCCAAGGAGTCAGACTCCAGAGTCTTCTATTCTTGAGAAGATCTTAATATTGATCCAATCTTATGCCTGAAAAAAAAAGTTTCTGCTATTTGAAAGAAATGTGATAAAGGATATCTTGTATAGAATGCTGGTTTATAAATGAGACAATAGTGTTTTGCTTGAAGCTGGGATAGAAATGGTAGGCCCAGAGGAAGTTTCCAAGGTGTTTCTACTAAATTCTCCATGGCTGTGAGGAGATATATTTAATTTTTTTTTACATGGGCAGGCAACCGGGAATCGAACCTGGGGGGAGATACATTTAAAACCCACTTGATTAACAGCTACATTTTAATCATAAGGAAGTTGAGGTCAAAAGAACCTAAGAGTTTTGTCCAGAGAGCATTGACAGAAGCTGAATTAGGTAGGGTCTTTTCTCTCATTTCTGAGCTAATAGTATTATTTCAATTCTGTTTCTGGAGTCAACTTGACACAACTGAATTGAGTAACAGCAATGAAAATTAATGTCTACCATTTTATGAGGGTCAGTTTGCCATGGAAAATTTGTTGATGTATGTATTGTTTCTAAGAATAAAATTCAACCATGTATGAATTAGCACAGATGACTACGGTGTAATTATATTACTGTGATTGTGATACATATTGATATATACTGTCACCCCTGTTAATTGTTTGACAATTTAAGAAGTAAAATTTTAAACGACACCATAATATAAAATGGCTTATCCTTAAGAACAATATGTTGTACAGTTACTATTTTTCTTTAAAATATTTCCTTACACTTAAAGTAGGTATTCACTTTACCTACCTCTTTATAAAATATTGGCATTATTTTTCCGTAAGCATGTATTTATACCTACTACATCAAGGACTATATTGATGCCATAGGCTTTATTTAATATGGCTTATGTTAAATATATAAATATATTTATTTTATGTTAAAGTAGAAGAAAGATTCCTGTCATCAAAAAGATATATTAGCAGATCTAGGTTTGACTCTCCATTTCAACATTTAGCTCTGTAACCTTAGATAATTTACTTACCTTCTGTCATTCTAGTTTCTTCCTCTGAAAATGATGATGATAGTTGGGAAGATCTAAAGGAATGATGTCCAAAAGTGCCTAACACAGGACCTATATAGGAGGGATATACTCATAGCACATACTAGCATTGTGAAATAAGAGTTTTTTTTTTCCCCTTTCCTCCATGAAGTTGACTAGGAAAAATGATACAGCAAACAAATTTAAAAGTTACTTTGATTAATGAATATTTCTGTTTGGCTACATTTGAATTTATACAAATATTTTTAAAAACTAATTCGTAAATATACATTCTAATTAATGGATGGCTAGTGGAAATGTGTGATTTTTAATAGATTAGAAAGCCTTGCATTATGTCTATTTATTCTTTGTGATCTGCATTTATATATTCTTAGGCAAAAATTCACCCGTGCTTGTTTCAGGTCTGGAGTTTTTGTGATAGCTTCTGAATACTTTTCCAGAGGTGTCCATTAAACACCAGACTAAACATATAATACAAGAATTTTCTTTCTTGAGAGTGTTTGCATAACATATATAATACAAATTTGACTGACACAATTATAAGTGGTAGTGTTCCATGATGATTTTTTTTTGTATGGGCAGGCACTGGGAATCTAACCCAGATCTCCAACATGGCAGGCGGAAATTGAAATTCTGCCACTGAGCCACCGTCCAACCGCCCTCAATGACAGTTTTTTTGATAAGAAGAATGTTTACATTTTATCTTTAGACTTAATGCCTGCATCTCTTTTTCAGTTTACCTGTTTGCGAAAAGTTACCCCACTAAATAGCTATAAATTGCTAGACTCCTTCCCACTATACCTACGCTTTTTTGTCTGTCCCTTATTGTAGCATCACAAATTCCAAATGTGTATAATAAAGTTGTAGTTTTTTATTCTCAAATTTTTGCCAGTTCTTTTATCTGTTTAATTGTCTGAATGTTTTTTGTGTGTGCTGGTATTTTCTCTTGTAAACAAGTTGTCAGGTAACTACTAATAGTGCAAACCTTGGTATCGTAAATGAAAATATTCTGTGTACATGTGTATTATTTGACATAAAAATTGCTGCATTTGTTTTTAGAAAAAAATTTTCCACTTAGAAGATTTTTAACAAATAAATAAATCAATAACAGTCTTTTGTCTAATATCCAATAAAGGATACACAGCCTCATCCAGTAGAATTCTTTTTAAAGCTCAATGACCACATGTTCCATGTTCCCAAACAGTGGTTTTCAAACCTGTCCCATCAGCAGAATCATCTGGGGACGCTAGTTTTCATTTTGAAGGTAGAGATTCTCAAGGGGCATAGGTTATTCATTTGTCTGTGGTAGGGCGCAAGCCCCTTACTTTTATTTTTGCTTTCTAGGTGTGATCCACACAACCAATTCCAGAAATGCTGTTCTGGCTTACGGAACCCAGACATTATCTTCGTATATTTTGATTAGCCCTGAAAGCACATCTCTTTTAAGTCCGTTTTTTAGTAGAATTTTGAAGTTTATGCAAAAAACAAATTGTATTTAAAACAGCTACTTTCCTAGTCATTGCATAATTTGCTCCATTGTCTTCCATTTTAAATATCCCCCAGTGTAGGTTTAGAAGAATCTTATATATTCAGTGACTTGACATTTTTGTTTATTGAAATTATAATTTTTCTCAGCTAATATGATAGTCATGGGACACCATTTTTTAAAGCAATAGTGAATTTATGCCCATCACAGCATAAAGGATTCAACTTATTTGAAACCATAAGTGAAAGGAACAATTGTAGAACTTAAAACTGCTAGTATTAAAGTAGAAACCAGAAAACTAGCGGACAGATGTGATTTCTGTGTAAAATTTACTATATTACTTGAACAACTGATATTTTCATGTTTCAGGTTTGACATACTATTGGTAATAAGTAAGCATTTATTGAAATACTGAATAAAAATCTCATTACTGCTTCATAATAGGCCAAAATACTTTTTTATACCAAAATCCTTCTAATTCTTAGAATTTCCACATATTTATTTCCCAAAAAATATGCTGTGAACACACAAATCTGGAAAACAGCTTTTTTTTAATAGTAAAGCTGAAATGTTTTATGTATGAAATGACTAAAAACTGACATTTTTGATAAAAAGTCACTTAATAAAAGGTTATTGGTTGAGATGGTCTAGATTTATGTCTTATTAATTCATATCTTTATACTTACATTGAACTTGAATAGGGAAAGTTTTTGTAGTGATTAACAACTAAGAATGGATGTGAAAAAGAAGGCTTGCCTTAGAGAATGTGAGGCTAAGAATAGAGAATTATATAAAGTTCAGTTTGACAGTAAAAAAAATGCTATGAAGTTAGAATGTGGAAATTGAAAAGGCCAGGGATATAAAAGACAAGAAAAGTTCAGAAGAAAATGATGTATGGATAGGGAGAAGAACTCAAATTACAGATTTCTTCTCTATCTCTCCTTAGAAAGGAAGAGATTGATACATATATAGTCAAAAAATGATTGTGAGAAAGTAAAGGTAGAAGAATATTTTGATCTTGTCTTTCCCAGCAATTCAAATATATTTTCCAAAGGAAATAGTAACAGCAAAGGTTTGGGAGAGGTGGGTACTGGTTTAAGGGAGGAGAGCTACATCAAAGCTACATCACCTTGACATGTTGATAAATACAGAAATGACTTACATGTGGTAGTAGAATATAGTAGCTTGGATTCAGTTACATTAGCAAGAACAGAAAACATCAAAACTGGAAAAGACAGAGAGATAGGTTTGCCTTTTTGTAAATTTATGTAAGTAATGCTGAATGAATGTTGATTTGGAAAAGTCTGTCTTAGTTGGCAATGCTTGGTCAGTAGTACAAGAAAAGGCAGGATCACCAAGGGGTACAGGCTAAAGCGCCCCCTCCAGCCGTCTCACCAAATGCTTGCCCTTGGCCCAGTGTGCTTACAGTAATTAAGAGTGTACTGTGATAAGTAATTCTTAAGATTATATATACAAACTTCTTTCAGATGTAGCTGATTTTAAAAAGATACTAATTTTTCATTTCCCAACAGGGATATAGCTAGTGCAATAAAAGAACTTCTTGATACAGTGAATAATGTCTTCAAGAAATATCAATACCAGAACCGCAGGGTGAGTTTGATAAAAGCCTTGCTTGTCACTATCTTAGACATTGATTTGCAACTAATTGTTTTATTGACTTAAATACTAATAGGGTTTGATTTTTGGAAATAGTTTTGCATTATTAACCATTGGGTTTGACCTTGAAATTTAAATGTGCTGTTACATGTGTATAAATAAATACTCTAAAATTGCTTCTCTGCAATGTAAGTTCATCCTGCATTCCCTGTAACCACTTGTCTTTGACTTTAGCTTTTGTTATTTCTCTCTTCTTATTTAGTATTTTCTTATTATTTTGATATCTGTAGGCACTTGAACACCAAAAGAAAGAATTTGTAAAGTATTCCAAAAGTTTCAGTGATACTCTGAAAACCTATTTTAAAGATGGCAAGTAAGTACATTTGTCATACTTTTATTTTAAAATGAAGTAAGTTATTTGGTATTATGATGCTAAATCATATAAATAAACTCTTTCATGAAACTGTTATTAGTTAAGGAGACTATTAAATGAAAGTAAACTGTTTAAAATAGAAAATGAGTGGTTGATAATCCACCTGTAACCTAGTTTAAAGCCAGGGATTGACAAACTTTTTCTGAAGAACGCCAGATGCTAAATATTTCAGGCTTTATGGACCTGTTACAACTCCTGACCTCCCCCCTGTTAAAGTAGTATGAAAGTAGCCATAGAAGATATGGAAACAAATGGCTGCAGTTGGGTTCAGATAAAACGTTGTTACACTGAAATTTGAATTTTGTATAATTGTCACCTGTCACATAATATTATTATTGTTTTAATTTTTGTCCTACCATTTAAAAAATGTAAAACCATCCTTAGCTCTCAGGCTTTACAAGAATGGGGTGGGTTAGATTTGGCTCACTGGCCTAGTTTACTCATGCTGAAACAGTGTTTCTAAACTTTATTGGCATCAGAATCACCTGAGGATTTGTTAAAACACAATTTTGGGGTCCCACCTCTAGTTTCTGTTTCAGTAGGTCTTGGGTGAGGACTCAGAATGTGCATTCTGTAATGGTAGGTGTAGGTGGGAACTGAAAAAAGAAATAGTTTCCAGATGATACTGTTGCTGCTAATCTGTTGAGAGTTACTGACCCAAAGTTAATGCACTGGTTAGCAATCCTGGCTCTGGCTGCACGTTAGAATCACTTCGAGTCTGTTCTAAAAAAAAATCCCATTGAAGTCAGAAAAGTAATCTAAATAATAATTATTTCAGCTTTAATTGGCAGGGTCCTCAGACAGCTTATTCTATTGTTAAAAGTTTAAGACCCCTATGTGAATGTCACATTACAATGTTGTTGTAGTAGTATTTCAAAAAGGTAATATAATCTGTTAGAATGGTTGTCTGTTAATGTTTAAAGTCATTTTAACAGTTCAAACAGTTCATAATGATTTTGTGTTGTTTTTCCATGCTACATTCAGGTTGTCTAGAGGAAATGTTCCTTGATGACATATTTTAATAAGTTACAGTTGTATTTTGTAAATAAACAACATCTGCTTTTCTTGGGTCTCTTATGCTAAGTTCAGATAACCAAAAACACATTAAAAGCAATAATCTGCTTACTTGGATTATTGTTTCTCTTGCTAATTAATTACGAGTTATAATGGAATATACAAACTGGAAGGTAGAAATTCATTTAGAACCTGCTTTTCATTAATAAGTTATTTGCTTTGTGTATAGATTATTAAGGCCCCTTCCTACTGTTATTCAGCAGCCTCTTTAAAATGCTGTGCTTTGTATACGAATAATATGCTACTATTAATAGAACCTGATCTGTAAGCCATCTTTCAGACAGATGAATTTGCATTGATGCAACTAGTCCTCCTGGTCCCTTCTTTTTTGAGAAACCTCTAGGATGAAAATAGAGGCATTAGCTGTGGTACATAGAAAAACTTGCCACACAATAGAACTTGTTCTAGTAGTACTAGCATCAGCTCTGCATTAGGTGAATGTGGTGGAGCACAAAGCAGTTTTCAAAGACACATTTTCATATATTATCAGCTCCTGGATATTGAAATCATATGAATCTTGTGTTTTAAAATAGATTAATTCTAAAAGTAGTTTAGAATTCTCATGCATTTTTTAAGGAAGCTAGAAAAGATTGGGATGAATCAGATTAGAGCTAATTACTTTTTCCTATATATTTATTATGCCCTTTGACCTACGATTTTACTTTTTCCTATATATATATATATTTTTATGCTCTTCGACCTACGATTTTGAGACCAAACATTATACTTTAGCATATTGTATTTTGATAAGGTCTATGAAACCACTTCTGGAGACCACATCAGAGTCCTCTTCTTTGGCCAGTTATTTGTTCCACCTGTAAATGAACTCTTATGGTTGAACCACTTCTGTTTAGCAGCCCTTTACCAGCTTATTGCCAACTCGAGCCACCAGGGGGCAGTAATTCCTAGATAGACTTAAATGATGCATGACCGTTAAATTCCAAACTAGAATAAAAACTATGATATTTATACTAACTTGTCTTTTTTTCTTCTTAAAAGATATGATAAATGTATTTCATTGCTAGTTTTAGTAAATGACATTAAGTAGTAAAACTTTTAAAGGGAGATATTTTGGGTGAAATTAATGTTTATTCTTGTTTTTTAACAGGGCAATAAATGTGTTCATAAGTGCCAACCGACTAATTCATCAAACCAACTTGATACTTCAGACCTTCAAAACTGTGGCCTGAAAGTTGTATATGTTAAGAGATGTACTTCTCGGTGGCAGTACTGAACTGCCTTTATCTGTAAATTTTAAAGTTTGACTGTATAAATTATCAGTCCCTCCTGAAGGGACCTAATCCAGGATGTTGAATGGGATTATTGCCATCTTACACCATATTTTTGTAAAATGTAGCTTAATCATAATCTCACACTGAAGATTTTGCATCACTTTTGCTATTATCATTCTTTTAAGAATTATAAGCCAAAAGAATTTACGCCTTAATGTGTCATTATATAACATTCCTTAAAAGAATTGTAAATATTGGTGTTTGTTTCTGACATTTTAACTTGAAAGCGATATGCTGCAAGATAATGTATTTAACAATATTTGGTGGCAAATATTCAATAAATAGTTTACATCTGTTAAACATTTCTTTACTTGAAAAAATACATATATATATGTATATGTATATATGATCAGAAGACCAAGATAACTTGGTATAATGTCTAAAGAACTTCTAACTGGAGCTTACTAGCAGTTTATCAGATAGTAAAGCAATCTACCTGAATTCCTATTTTTTTGTCCTTAATCAATTTGGGCGAAAAGTAGTATATGAAGATATTTTCATTAGTTATTATGCATAGAGGTACTGAATATTTTTTCATTATCCCAGCCTCTTTTAAAAGACATATGAGGAAGAGGTAGCAATTTATAGTGTCTTCACACTATAATACCACTTTTTGAATTCTATGACAATGTAGATTTGACTTTTAGAAATTCAGTTTTTCTGGTATACTGGGCCCTAAGAAGCTTTGCACATTTTTTCCGAAAATAGCCACAATTAGTAGTAATTTAAAGCTATACCAATGCTAGTTGGTTTGAAATTGTCATGAGTGTTGGTATTATATACACTCTTTAAATCTGTACAGTTTTGTTTCACCCTAGAGAAGTTTTAAGGAAATTATGTATCAAGTATTCGTGTTAAGTGATTTAATTTTTCAATTATGATAAAATAAAGGAAAAAATCAGAACTTGTTCATCTTTTATAAAGATTTTAAATGTTAAACTAAACTTCTTTTGGCAGTATGGCTGTTTTTGCTATAATGTGATTGAATTATTCTCAAAACTTTTTCTCTTTTTAAAAATAGATTTTTAAAGAATTACTATCATTGGCAACATAAAAGTAAAATCATCCTGTTAAATATTAGCAGGAAATATTTGGTAAGAAGCAAAAAAACAATAGACAATTGGGTGAAATCTCATAATTTATAGACATTTTACTTTCCTTCAAAGATACATAATAGAATCGGTGGTCCTTGCTATTTATTTATTTATTTATTTATTTATTTATTTATTTATTTATTTATTTTTAATTTGCATATGGGCAGGAGGCACCAGGGATCGAACTCCAGACCTCCAACACGGCAGGTCGGAGCTCTGCCTGCTGAGCCACGGCAGCCACCCCCTTGCTATTTATTTTTGGCATAAACTATCATTCACCCTCAGATGTAGATGGATGGTCATTTGCAAAACAGACTTAGTGAATATATGAAGAAATACATACTGTTTTTTTCAATGTCAATTTCATGTGTAGCATGAATCAATACTGTCATCCCTCCTCTCATCTTTACCCTCCTTTCCAGAATATGCCAGAGTTACCCCCATGCCCCATCTCATCCATTTGTATAAGCCTTCTGTATTTTTATTGCACTGTCCAATCTCTCTAGCTTCAGTTTTCATGAAATATATCTCCAGAAAGGAGGCTCCAGAGTCAAGGAAGAAAAGGAGACATTCGTTGAGCACTTTCTCTGTCAATCCCTATTCTCGATACCTTAATCCTCTTTAATAGTCTTTTGACCTGGCTATGGACTTTGCTATTGAGGAAACGGTCTTAGGCAGCTTAAATACACAGCTAGAGCTAGAATTTGAATTCATCGTATATCTCCAGACTCCATGCTCTTTCTACTGAGCTGTACTCCCTCCTTTGCCATAAAACAATACTTTATTTTGAATCCTAGTTCTCTAACCTGCAGTGTGACAGCTCTCCCTGGTCTAAAGGAGTTGAGAAAAATTAGGATAATGTAGTGCTTTTTCACAAATCTAAATTCATTTTAGAAGATCATCCTTTTATTTGGAGATCATTGCTATATTTTGGATGCTTAGTTTTTTAAAGAAAATAATAGATGGTAGGTTTTTTAATGAGTATTTTTTAATAATATCATTTGACAAAACCTGGGGTTGGCAATCTACTATCAGTCCCTCCTAATTAAAAAAAAATTTATTTGAAAATGATTTCAAATATATAGAAAATTTACAAGAATAAGAATAATACAAAGAATTCCCATTTACCTAATTTTAACCAGAGTCGCTTAGTAGTAACATTTTACCCTTTTGTTTTATCATTTACTGGTTTATTTTCTTCCTTTTTTTCTCTTTCTGTACACATTTTTTCTTACAAACTATCTGAAGATAAGATGTATTTCCTAAGAATGGGGATATCTTCAGTAAATTTAAAATTGATGACATCTTTTTCTTTTCATTTACTAGCGATCTTCTAAATTTTTAGTTGGTTAAAAAATGACGTTAATAGCATGTTTTCCCCTTTACGGATCCAGTTTACAATCAGGTATTACATTCAGTTGTCATTTTCCTTAAGTTTCCTCCATCTGGATTAATTCTATCACTGCCTTTGTCTTTTATGACATTGACCCATTTTGGAAGGATACAGTTATCCCTTTCCTCTCCTTTTTAAAATAGAATGCTCCTTATTTGAGTTATGTCTGATATTTTCTCATAATTAGATTTAGGTTATGCATACTTGGTCACAATACTGTATAGGTTATAATGTATCATCGATATCACATCTGGAGGCACAGCGTGGCCATCTGCTCATTGGTGATGTTAATTTTGTTCACTTTTAAAGATGGTGTTTAATTTCTCCATTGTTTGTAGTTAATATTTTAACCTTATTCTAATACGATTTAACATCCATTGATGTTTCTTGCTTACTTAGTCTTTACTCTGATGGTTGATGGTTGCAAAACAGCACTTTTCCAACTCCACCATTCCTTTTGCTTGAACAGTTAGCACTCAGCATTCTACAGTAAGCAAAAGCCCCTCCTGCATTATCCATTCATCCATCTACCCATCTTTATAATTATCTGTCTACCTAGATTTTCAATCTGTTACAGGTATGGACTCATGGTTTTCTGTTTCCAATCATTTATAATTCAATACTGTACTTATTTGTGGTGCTCAGATTATCTCAGATTTGACCATATTCTTATGCCATATACTATCTTTTCTTTTCATTTTTTTTAGCTCTTATTATCTGAGGTAGAAGATGTTCCAGGATCAGGAATCAGCAATTTCTTCAAAGAAACCTGGGGAATGATACTAGATTACAAGATTTAGGTACAATATATGCTCATGACTACTGGGATGTTTGCTTCTAGGCCTGTTCAGACAGAACTGGGAAACATGGATATACATACAAATTTGCATGCACATTTACATGTGCTCATGTGTACGTTATATATGACTTCAAAAGTCATAAATTTACACAGATATCTTTAATTCCAGTCAGTCTCCACAGTGTTCGTTCTTGCCTTTCCTTTCCATATGACTATGTTCCTTATACCTCAGAAATATAGTATTGGCTTTCCCCCAAGTCATCCAATTTATTTGCTCAGTCCCCCATAGTACCTTTAAAATAATTTTAGAAATTATTTTGCCTGTATCATTGTAAAAATGCACTTTAAAAAGTTTTAGATTGTTTGCAGTTCTTCCCTGCCCAAGATTAAGGATATATAATTACATTCTGTGTTCATAAATTAGTTAAATTTATTCCTTTTTTCTCCTTTACTGTGATTATGTTATTTATTTGAAATATATTTGGGTTTATTTGTTGCAGTTTGACGTTTATTTCTCCACTTTTTCCCCATCCTTATTGATCGAATTACCAAAGGTGTACCCAGAAAAGTGTCATTCCTTCTCAATCTTTCTGCCCCATTCCCCATGCCTGGTAGGCAACTGGTGTCATTATTTTTTGCTGTTTTTCTCCAGTATTTCTTTTTATGGAAAAAAAAAAAGCAATAAATATATGTTTCTTTTTCCCCATTCTTTCTTACACAACAAGTAGCTCACATGTGGAGACCAGCTGTCCCAGTTTGCTCAGGACTGAGGTTTCTTGAAAAGTAGATCTTTGAATGTTAAAACTGGAACCACCAGGCAACTAAGGTGGCTGGTTACCCTACATACATGCTCTGTTAAAATAGCTTTACTGATGCATAATTTACATACCATAAAATTGACGTACATGTTCTTTTTTTAAAGAAGCATTTTTATTGCGGTTTAATGTACATAAGATAAAATTCACTGGTTTTAAGGGTTTAATTCAGTGATTTTTAAAATAAACTTACCAAGTTGTACAACCATGATCATGATCCGATGTTAGAACATTTCTGTCAATCCAAAAGTACTCCCTCATGCCTAGTTTCAGTTAATCTTCATCCCATTTCCACCTCCATTCCCAGGCAACCACTAAGCTTCCTATCTATAATTTTCTTTTTGGGGATGTTTCATATAAATGGAATCAAGCAATATGTAGTCTTTTGAGTATAGCTTCTTTTACTTTATATGATGTTTTTGAAGTTTATCCGTGTTGTAGCATATATTAGTATTTTGTATTTTATATTTAATTTTTAAAGAAACTGCTGAACTGCTTTCCATAGTGGCTATGCCGTTGTACATTCCTACCTGCAAGGCATGAGGGTTTCCATTTCTTTACATTGTAACCAACATTTTCTAAAGATTTTTAAAAAAAATTTATTCATTAAAAAAAATTTAACAAACCAAATAAAACATTAACATATATAATCAGTAATTCACAATATCATCACTTAGTTGCATAGTCATCATTTCTTAGTTGCATCAATTCAGAAAAAGAAATAAAAAGACAATAGAAAAAGAAATAAAACGAAAACAGAAAAGATAAAAAAAAAAGATTATAACTACCATACCCCTTACCCCTCACTTTCATTGATCAGTAGCATTTCAAACTAAATTTATTTTAGCATTTGTTCCCCCTATTATTTATTTTTATTCCATATTGTTCTACTCGTTTGTTGACAAGGTAGGTAAAAGGAGCA
>PVIY010006901.1:0-25096 GCA_004026745.1 Myrmecophaga tridactyla
CAATTATAGTAATAGCAATCAGCATAAAATTCAGTAACAGCACCAAAAATGATCATTCTGTGAATAAATCCAGGCAAGAAGATTTTCATATTTAAAAGGAAAAATCCTCTCAGCTGTGAATATAAAATTTATCTGCACAAGTTCAAGGACCAAGTGTCATGTGAAAAATGGCAGGAAAAAGCCTATGGCAATCCATATCTTCCAGGTTGACTGTCACTAGAAACACATCACCCCCCCATTTTTTTATTCAATTGGGATTTTCTTTTAAAAAAAACATTTTTATTGCAAAATATAACATATGCACAAGGCAAAGAAAGAAAATAATCAGTAGTTTTCAAAGCTTACTTCAAGTAGTCACAGAACAGATCCCAGAAATGGTCAATGGCTACCATTCTGCCATCTCAGATATTTCCCTCTAGCTGCTCCAAAACACTGGAGGTGAGAAGGAATATTAATATAGTTATTCAACAGACATATTCATTTGCTAAATACCATTTTTTCTATTATACCTCCACATTGTCCTTTAATCCTTCTTCAAATCTATACGGATATTTACGATAACCCTTCTGACTTTTCAGGTTGAGAGGAGGGGCCAAACTAAAGAATAGGGAGATGAAATTAATTGGTGGTCTTTGAGAGACTAGTCCCTCTGAGTTTCAGAATTTATCTAACTTAGGAACACTCCTGGAGCTATGTGTTCCAGCAAGGCAAACTTACAACATGAACCTTTTAAAGAATTTCAGTTCAAGCCCTAGGTGTTTAAGAATCAACACAACTGGTATTGATTGGGCTTTAATAAACCATGTAAATTAACACTATCTAACTGAAGCTTGCATAAGAGTAGCCTCCAGAAAAGACCCTTAACTCTATTTGATCTCTCTTAGCCACTGATGCCTTATTTTATTTCACTTCTTTTCCCCCTTTTTGTCCAGAAGGTGTTGCCAATCCCATGGGACAGGCTCATACTGGAGATTCATGCCTCACAGTCTCATGAGACATTCACCCCTGGATGTCATATCCCATGTAGAGGAGAGGGTAATGATTTTCTTTGGAGAGTTGGGCTTAGAGAGAGATAAATCATCTTACCAACAAAAAAGATTTCCTGGAAGCAACTCTTAGGCCTTGTTATAGGTAGTCTTAGCTTCTCAACTACAAAAATAAGATTTGGGAGCTGAAGGATACAATGACTGAAAAGCACAACAGTGAATGGTATTACATATATATGATGGAATATGGTGCGGCTCCAAAAAAGGTAGGATGTTGAGGTAGGTTTATTCAAAAATGTGAATACACTTTGGGGATAATGTACTGTGAAAAATAAGTTCCAGAAATCAAAGAAAAAATGTGCTAAAATCTCTTTCAGAAAACGTTTATAAGAACAGGGGAGCTTATAATGTAAACCCTTATAGCAGCCACACTTATTCTGAAGTTGTAACTGTATTTCTAGATTCTGAGACACTGAGCTATATGTGTATCAGGTGGTATACTTCCTTGGAACTTTGAGTAACTCTGTGACATCTAAAACCCAGAAATGGACTGCTGCAGCCCTAAAATTTAGCATAGCTATATATAGTAACAGTTAAAGTAACTAAAAAAGATTTCCCGCCTCTACGTGAGGATAAAATGAAAACAATCTGGCTGTATCTAAGTTAAATTAAAATGCAGGGTAAAAGATGATAGTGTATGTACTCTAGACCTTCACCTATTCAATGAGACCAAAGGCAGAGAGATTTATTATGTTCAAAGCCTAATTTTGGTAACCCAAAACCTAAATCAACCTCTCTCGGTGGCTCATTTAAACAACTTAAACTCCTGCAGTCCAGAAGGGGAATATAGCTTTGTAATTTTGCATGGTTCAAGGTAATACCTGAACACATCTTAGACAATGCTTTTCTGATCATCAAAAACATTGGTAGAGCCCCTTGAGGGCCCAAAGGGAATAATATATGTATACATTTATATATATGGAACTTTTAGTCTTTCCCATCTGGAAAACTCTGGGTACACTTCCAACCACTGGGGACTCCCAAGAATATAGGCCAAACACTAGAATTTGAGATTTGCCCTTATCAACTGGGCTTTTCTTTATTGACAGGAGGGAATTTACCAGCTAGCTCATTTTGTCTCAAAGTTGCAATCCTCATATTGTTTACCAGATACCCAAATAGAAATTTTATCAGAGTTAGACAGGAAAATGATAAAATGTCTTAGTCTGCACAAAGCTATGGAAGATGTTGTGATAAACATTAAAGAGCAATACCTGGAGTTATGTTATGAGCTTGACAAGTTAGTAATTAAAGTTACAATCCACACTTGTTGCACATTTCAATTGTCGTTCTGTAATTCCAGTGTCATCAACCACTTCTTTTGTGACATCTCACCTTTACTAGTCCTCTCCTGCTCAGATACATCCATCAGATGGTAATGTTCAGTTTCATTGGTTGTGTTGTGGGATGCAGCATTGTCACTGTCCTCTTCTACAGCTAATTCACAAATACCATCCTTAAAATGAATTCAGCCAAGGGGAGATGAAAAGCATTCTCTACCTGCCTCTGACTCAACCACTGTGGCTGTATTCCATAGTACACTCTTGTTCATGTATTTCTGGCCAAGTTCAAGTTACTCAATGGACAATGACAAATTGATATCTGTTTTCTACATAATTGTGATCCCTATGTTAAACCCACTGATCTGTAGCATGAGGAATAAGAATGTGAAAGGTGCCCTGAATAAAGCAACCAGCACTAAATTCTGTTCCATATAAAGGTATGTTTTTTACCCAAAACTATTTATTTAAATAACATGAGAGATAAGGTTCAAGAGTTTTGACATAAATTTCTATAGCCTTATATATTTCTAAAACATTTCCTTTGCTTATTGTACTTAAATTGAGTATAGGAAGCAGTTATTACTGGTTTTAGTCTTCTCTCTAAATTAAGGGAAATAGGAATAAGTTTGCCTTTCTCTTTTGTTGAGAGGTTCCTTTTATATCTCTTTTTTGTCCAGGAATATGTCCCACTGAAAAATTCATGGGTTAAATCCTATACAAACACAAATTCAACAAACATTCCTAAAAGTTCTGATTTTTTTTTTAATTTTCATATGGGCAGGAGGCACCAGGGATCGAACTCCAGACCTCCAGCAAGGCAGGTCGGAGCTCTGCCTGCTGAGCCACGGCAGCCGCCCAAGTTCTGATACTTTTTAAAGCATGTTGAACAAATATAGTTGTTCAGGCAGAAGGGTGTTTAATGGGAATCTTAGTTTCATTTCTGTCTATATGGTGTTCTGTATGGTCTCTATAGATGTCCTGTCATGACACGTAGATGTAAGTAAGCAAGTGTGGACCTATGTGGGAGACTCTCCTGATTGAACAGGGTTTTAAACAAAAATATTTTATTATCTCAAATATTTGTCTTCTTCTATAATCTCAAATACCTTATGTGTTAAAAGAATAATTTATGTTATTTAAAAGACTTCTCAATCACTGCTCAAGTCCTTTCCCAATTCAGTGCACTTTATAAGAATAAATTATTAAATTTATCCATGATTATAAAACTAAACCTACTCATGTTATCTGAAATTGACATCTCTGCCAATCTTTCACACATATGTGCAGGAAAAAGATATTCTTTACGTTTTTTCCAGCTTTTCTTTTCAAGATACTAAATTAATAGCATTTACACATGGGAAGGAAGCCAGGAATTAAGAAAACGATAAGATGTGAGAGAATTTAAGAAAAGAACTTGAACTTCGAATTGAAACAGATCCAAATTAACATCTGTATGCTACTAGTGACATGCTAATTGTGTCCTGAGGATAATTAACTTTGTTCATCCTCAGTTTTCTGTTCTAAGAGACATTTATATATATATATATATATATTTCATTGGGGCATTTAACTTTATTTAAAGGTTCAAAAGATGTTAGATATTATTAGAGGAACAAATATTTCCAGAGAGAGCTTCCAATATTTTACAGCGTCCTTAACAATGAACTCAGGATCCAGGGACTGTAACCCTAGTGTGGGAAGACAAGTGTCTGTTCCACAGCATCATCTCATGAGAGGGAGCTTAGGATCCCTTCTCTATCCATTTTAGAACTGGCTCACCAAGTCTGCAGACTCCTGTTGTAGATCTTAGCCTTTGTCCAGGTTTGTAGCTCTCTGCCCATCTACTGTAGGACTGGTTCTCCTGACCCTGCATTCATTCCTGTTTAGAGCTTAGTAGAGGTTTCTACATGGCTGATGCTGATCCCATATTGCTGCATCTGTTGCCATGACCAAACCAGGAACCACACTCTTTATCTAAGCCTGAATCTTTTATCCCCAAGAAGTGAGTTTAGATCATTAACCCAAGCATACCTGACTTTATGGTATCCCATGTGACTCTATCCCCACATCCTTGAACAAATGGCACATAGGTAAAAATGAACCAGTACTTTTCTATTTTAACTTACCCATGCATGTCAGAGTGCATTTCTTCCTCAGTATTTGGGAATAAAGTCTTGGTTTCTTTCAGCCTCAGACTACAATACACTCCACTCTTCATTGTTGAAAGCATAGATGAGTCAGAGCTCTAACCTTCATTGATCTGCATGGAAAACCCCATCTTATAAAAATGCATCCTAGTACAGTGAAACTGTGGTATGCGATTAGAGTTCACCATAAATTTTCGTGGTCAGATGTCCTTCCTCTCTCTTTCATTTTTGGGCTCAGTGCTTTCTTTGGAGTTTCCAGACACATCTTCTCCATATGCCATATTGCAGACTAGCAATAGACCAGATTGTGTCCTACCACTTGTAGGCCCCAGTCTCCATCCCTGGCTTCAAGAGTCCCCCACCCCAGAGAATATTTAGCTCTTTGTTTACCAAGGAAGAGATTTTAGATTGAATATACTCTTGAGTAAATATTATTTGAGCCAGTTTTGTATTTAGTCAGTATTTTCACATAGGTGTCTAAGAAACCACCATGCTAGGTAACATCTTTTAATTCACTTATATACATAGTGCCACATGAGAATGAATAAAAAACACTGCAAGGGAAAGACATAGTTTCACCCTATCAGGGGCACATAATCTAAGCTAAAAGCAATGAATAGTAAAGTTAGTTATGTTTATTTCATGCTAATTCTCTCAGTATCTTTATTGTGGAAGACCTATAATAAAAAAGCAAGAGATAAAATAAGAAATAAGGAGTTAATGAATAAATCTATTAAAAGGATAGATCATAGTCCCAAAGAGCTACAAGGAAGGTAGACAATGCTGAGAGTCTTAAAAGAAGTAAAACTAAGGTTCTAGTGAAGTTCAGAATACAAATTACCTACAAATTAAAAAATGAATCAGCAAGAGTTAACATTTGAGCAGTGCTACTTAGCATGAGTAGAATTTGAAAAATTAATCTACACTGTGCACATATGTACATAGAAACAGAAATTAATTGGAAAAGTGACTCAGTGAATTGTACTTATTTTCTATACTAAAAAAAGGGATTATATATTAAGAATTACTGATTGTATATGTAGAATGGAATGATATATTAATGTTCTTTTGTTAAGTTTTTTAATTAATAAAAAGTTTAAAAAAAATAAAAAAAATAAAAAAGGGATTATAGTATGTCAATGGCTTATCCAATATCAGGGCTAATTGTGATGCAAGGATAAGGTGAGAAGAGACAATAAGTAAGAATGCAAAATATAGCAAATAAAATGAAAGATAGATGTGAGATGTGCTCCTGAAATAAATATTGAAAATTTCAAAATTAAAATGATAAGGAGACATACAAAATATGTTATGTGAGGGTACTCCGACTTAGGTAGTAGGCCCTGGCTCCATTTTTTGGTTGAGGCCTTATTATATGCAGATTTAGGAAGAATGCACTTCAAACTCACTTTTCAATTAATTATAATCATATAGGGAACAAACATTATTGAAAGTTTGTCAGTCCAGTTTCATCCCTTCCTAAGAAAGCAATTTCAGGCTGATCATTTTTCTAAAGGCATTTTTGCCATCTTTGTTGTTTAGACTGCAAAGCAGAGGATTCAACATAGATACAATCAATGTAAAGAACAAAGAGTTCACTTTGTTGATGTCCTGTGAGGAACCTGTGCTAGGTCTCAAATAAATGAAAATTAGGATGTCATGGTATATAGCAATTATGACCAGGTGGGAAGCACAAGTGGAGAAGCTTTTCCTTGTTCCCTCATCAGAGACTGTCCTGAAGATAACTGTGATGATGTAGACATAAGAGAGAAGAACTGTGCGAAGACAGCTTCAACCAAACTAGCAAAGGCCACCAGAATCATGTCATGCATATAAATGTCAGCACAGG
Organism: Myrmecophaga tridactyla; assembly: GCA_004026745.1. Taxonomy (NCBI): domain Eukaryota; kingdom Metazoa; phylum Chordata; class Mammalia; order Pilosa; family Myrmecophagidae; genus Myrmecophaga; species Myrmecophaga tridactyla. Next base: position 6,326 of record PVIY010006901.1, read on the forward strand.
ACACAGAGAATAACTGGAAGGTGTCACAGAAGAAATGGTTCATTACTTTGGATCAGAAAGACAGGGAAGGTGTTAGTAGTATGAATAATTGCACTCATTGTGCCTCCCAAAATGCTCCAATTTCCAGCTGGCAACAAGCCCTCTTGAACATAATAACAGTACAAAGCAGTAGGTTGCAAATTGCTATGTCCTGGCCAAAAGCCATGACAGCCAGAAGGAAAGATTCTGTATCAACCAAAGAACAGAAAAAATATAATTGTGCAGTACATCCATTATAAGAAATGATTTTCTTATGAGAAACTAAGTTGAAAAGTAATTTGAGAGCAATGACAGAGGAAGAACAGGCATCTCTGAAGACAATATGCACAGGATAAAGTACATAAATGTTTGCAAACAGGATCTGGTTATGAGGAAGAAAATCATTCCAAGGTTTTGCATCAGGGTCAGAGTAGATGTTTAAAAAAAAACACCTTAAAAAAGAAGACTCTGAAGTTCTGGGTGGTCACTAAATCTCAGGATAAAGAATTCAGTCTTCATAGTGACATTCTCCTCCTCCATCTCTCTGAAGTGCTCCTTGATTTTTTTGAGTTTTGACAAAGTTATGAGGATGATGTTAAAATAACCTAGACATTGACCAAAGTGAAAAGAGGTTAAAGGAAATAGAGCAGTAGTCCTAAATTCACCTTGGCATCCTGTTAGCACCTTGGCATGTAGCACAATACACACATGTTCAAATATTTGAGAGGGCAGTTATACATTTATAAACTAACCTGCTGCATTTGACATAAATTATTTCTCAAAGCTATTGGATTTCATAGTAAATAGCACCACCATTATGCCAGTTTCTGAACTCTAAACCTAAGTTTCTTCCATTTTTTTCAACAGCCTTTTTCACCACATCCATTGATCCACATCCAATGAATCCACAACTAAAATTTCCTGTCTCTGACCAATCTGCCAAATCCCCACCACATTAGTCATGCCCCCTTCATCTCAGTCCCAGATTGTTGTCCTAGCCTCTTTCCCATACTCTCTACAATCAATCATTTCCAATTGTGGTAGTTAGATTCAGGTGTCAACTTGGCCAGTTGAAATTGCCTAGTTCTATTGCTGTGGACATGAGCCAATGGTATGTGAATCCTATCTGTTGCTGATTACATCTGCAATCAGCTAGGAGGTATGCCTGCTTCAATGAATGATGTTGGATTTAATTGGCTGGAAGCTTAAATGAGAGAGCTCAAAGTAGCATAGCCCGAGCATCTCGGCATACCTCATCTCAACACTCACAGCTCATCCCAGGCCTTTGGAGATGTGGAAAGAAATCACCCTGGAGAAAGTTGTTGGAACCCAGAGGCCTGGAGAGGCCAGCAGAGATTGCCCTGTGCCTTCCCATGTAAGAAAGAACCTCAGTTGAAAGTTAGCTGCCTTTCCTCAAAAGAACTATATGTTAACTAAATAAATCCCCTTTTGTTGAAAGCCAATCCATCTCAGGTGTGTTGCATTCTGGCAGCTAGCAAACTATAACACCAATGCAATTAATTTTGCCCTCATCTGACACCCTGCAGTAACACAAAATCCCTCTAACATCCTATGAGCTTGCCTCCACCAGCATTGGTGAAGTTAACGGAAGGTTTCTACCCCAAGAATAAAGCAGACTTACCTGCCTAGGGCCTGGATAGTAAACTAATGGTTTTATGCAAAGGAATCATGTTCCATTCCTTGACTGGTGTCAGTTCTTTGAAACAGAACACCTTAGTTAGTATAGTAGAGCAAGATCTGAGATTTAATAACTCCCAGATTGAACTTTTGCAGAGTGCTGTTGTATGAACCCTGTCCCTCAGAGCCCTTGAACATACAACTTCTTCTGAGAAAATATCTTCTCCTCACTTCTATAATTCTGATGCCACAGTTTAAACACACACTTTTCTGTGGAGTCTTTACTGACTTAACTCTAAATTATACTCCATTATTCTCTATTGTTACAGCTTATTCATTCTCTTCATAGCATTTATTACAATTTTAGATTGTTTTATAATTTATCTGTTTGTGTTTATTATCTGTCTCCCTTCCTATACTGTGCAATTTTTGAGAATATAAATTACATTTTTTATGACTGTTTAACCAATGACTTGTATAATACCAAACCACACTATATTTTCAATCAACAAGAACTGATATATAAACACTGAACAATGACAAAATCATATATGACAATTGAACCCTGACATACAACTTCCGCAGCAACTAGTCCAGGAATTTAAAATCTATAAGATTTGCAATGACCATCTTAAAAGGGGAGTACTTAGTGAATGGCATCTCACTTCCCTACATTTTGCCCATTTTCCAACTGAGGCCAAGCAGAAAAACAGTCAAATATATTCTGAGGCCAATCATAGAAGATACCTTTTCTCTAGTTAGCGCATATGCAGCTTTCTGATTGGATTACAACCTCTAATTAGAGCATGCTTGAAGACTTCTGTTTTTTTTTTCACTGTAATCTTCCTCTTTGTCCTGCCTGTCTTTGTATCTGCTAAATGCCAGTGTCTGGTGGCTGTGTACCATGCTGTAGCAAACTCTAAATAAAAAGACACTGTTTGATCCCACTTGATTTGTCTTCATTTATGTTCACAGTAGTTGAAATCATTCTTCCAGGTAAAGCCTCATGTGTTGAAAAGTGGTTCTGTATTTCTCATCATCAGATGTGGTTTTACATCTGAGGAACAATGAAATTCCTTGGAAATACACTGAATAGAAGTAACAAACCTTTTGAATTAGTTAGAAAAGTGAATGAATCTTGCTTCTAAAATTCAGTCCCTGTGAAATAAAAATTAACCTCTAAATTTCAGTGTCTTCATCTATAATGTGAGAATGATAATACTTTCCTCATCAAGCTATACTTATAAAGTGTTAAATCAATTTCCTTCCACAAGCTCTTTATATACACAACCTTATTCATCCACTGTTCCAAAATGGCAATGTAGCAACACTGGGTTGGTGTCATGTATTTTATTTTTCTAAGCTGTAGGCACAACTAGAGAAATCTTCATGCTTATCAATTTATTATATATTCAATCCATAATATTGTACACAAGTGATGTCCAGGGATGTTTCCATCCCCTATGTAGGGAAAGTAATAAGACTTTGAAATAGGCTCACATTGATCAATCAGTGTTATCTCTGCATTTAATTGTCCTCTCTATACTTTAGGATTCTGTTAAATTATAGATAAATGGTAACAGTGCAAATGATACTTGCCCATAGACATGATCATTCTGCCCCATAAAAAAATAATTGATTTCTCTCCTGTAGAGGAAACCAGTATTGTATTTATTTTAAATTTATTCGTGCACTCCTGATCTCTAAAATGTGGTTTTCTGAATTCTCTTTTGGACCAGCTGTACCAGTTAATTCATTAACTAATGAATTCATTAAAATTATTGATACACATTCATCATTTTATATTTGCAGGAGTCTTGCTTTTATACTCTCTTTTCTCTCTCATATATATTGTTCTTTAACATTTCATATTCAGCTAATTCTATCATTGTATTTAATAACTATTTTAAGCATACATTATTCTTTTAAGGCACCATTCCACAATCTTTTCCTCACTCTCAGGAAACTACTTTTTATTTCACAAATGAAAGTATACAGTGGCAAATAAATACATTCTTGACTTTCCAGTTAAGTCAATCTATAAGCATGTTAATCCATCTGTGGCTTCCTTCCTTCTACTTGCTTCTTTCTTTGGGGAAAATGTGCCCCTCTTCTCTGAGGGTAATTCCTCCAACTGTGGATCAAAGGCCAACTGTTTGTTTTAATTTAAGCACATATGCTATTATTATCTCTCTTATAGACTTTCAGCATGTAACAATATTTAAGTCATTTCCATCTTTACAAATATTTCCCCTATCTATTTTTTATTTTCCTTTATTTTATTCCCCTGTTTCTTTACAGGAATCAACAGTATTCCATTTTCCAACTTTGGCTTACTGAGATAATATTTGTCTCCAAAATTTAATGATATGGGATGTTTTCAGTGAGTACTGTCTTCTTTGTGTATTGCTAAGACAAACCATCTTATTTCCCTTTGTTAGTATAAGAAACAGCCCCTCCCCAGGTATCTGCATGGCACCTTGAAATGCACTTTTTTTCACTTCTTGGGAAAACTGGCCTTTCAAGAACAGAAGTAAAACACCTGGTATTTTAAATTCATGTGTGCACACATAGCCTGTTTATTGTGTACTATAAAAGGGGACCTTGGTTGCCAGCTGGTTTGAAGCCTCACTCAGGTGAGCATGCTCTGCCTGGGATCATGTGACAGTTGGGACTCAGGCCAGCTGTGAACTAGGGACTTCCCAGCCTGTGCCCTCAAATGTTGTGGTTCCCCCTGGTTTGGTGAGCTTCTCTCACTCTATGTTCCTTTCTTTCTGATTCTATTTTCTCATTTATGTATTCTTAAGTACATCTAGTAATTATTATCATGTGGCATGATTTTATTTTTGTAATTACTCTCATTAATTATATTTGCTTACAATCAAGCAGTTATTAGAATATATTGTGCTGAGTTACTTAATTGAGCTGTGAGCTTGGGAATTTTAAGAGTTGAGCAGAAATCTTAATTAAACCCCTTTTTATTCAAGGTCTTGAACTATATCTTAGCTGTCAAATCTAAAGGGTATTACTTAATAAGTAGTGCACTTGATTTCTATATTGATATCTTTTTCCTTAAATTCCTACCTTTCTTAGTTTTTAAACAACTCTCTTGATTTCCCTCCTGTAGTCAGTTGCCTCTACACACTGTTGCTCTTTCCTAGCACTTAATTATTGACTTATTTCTCTTCTCACAATGTACAATACCTCTAGTTAATTTTATCTACTCTTCAACTACCACATGTATAATGATAACTTTTATATTTCCATTCCAAAATCATGTGTCCTGCTCAAATTTATTCCCTATGTCAGCACATATCAAAGTGGCAATACCCATTTAGATGTCAAATAGGGACTGTAAATTTCAGCATGTCCAAAATAACATTTAGACATGTGGAAAGATTTCCTGTCTTACAAATTATTCTGTTCTGTTATTCTTTTCTTGAGATATGTCTTTACTGACCACTCTGATAGTACACATAAGAAATTTCCCTTACTAAAGCCTAACCAAGAACTATTGACTAAAACTTGTAAATATGACAAATATCCAAACTTTCCTCTTTATTTTCAGGCATTCCATTATTTAACATCAGTTCTCTTTTTTCTCATTTGACCCTCTTAATTAGTCTCATTACCTCCAGTCTCATCTCACCCTGGCTCCAATCATGCACCAAAATCTATCCATGTATCACTGTTTAAGTAAGACCTATGTACATGGATTTTTTATTATGTAGCCGTCTTATTAGCCCCCTTCATTGATTCCCTGTCTACTATAAGCTTATAATTTAAATAACCTCATGTTTGAAATATATTATAATTAGTTCCATTTTCATCTTATCTATATTATCACAGAACCTAAGCTACCATTACCAAATCTTAACCATCATCCCAACCCCCAAGTTGTTGCAGATTCTTAATAAATTTTAATGTTCTTATTAAAATTATCTATGAACAGAGTAAATAAATAGCATATCTGAGTAGTTGTTATCTAGGTCCGGAGAAATAAATATAATACAATCATGATTATTAATTCTTTATTTTTTATTCAATGTTAGTTTTTCTAACTTTGTTCTGGTTTCTGGCTAGTTAAATTCGGTGAGATTTAGGTAAGTGTGTCTGGTGATTACATTGGGTCACATAGCTCTGCTATAAAAGAGCCAAGGTGGGTAACAAGAAATTCTGTATCATTGGAGAAATAAATGTCTTTAATAATCATTGACTTCATGGAATATGAAATTGAGACAGAGAGAGCAAAACCTAAAAAGAAGATTAAATATATGTCATTATTTCCTATATCACGTTTAATATACAGGTATTATTTACAAACTAATTTAAATTTTCTTTTAGAGTATATGGGCAAGAAAAGGAAAGTTTAGTTTTTTTTCAACACAGTAACAGAGACTTATGATGTGGTGATTGGGGGCTCAAAGCATAGATCCTGGAGGTAGAATACCTTGGTTTAAATCCAGTTTCTGCCACTTATTATCTGTATTTCTAGGGGCAAATTATTAATAATGCTATTGCTCAGTTTTCTGATGTGGAAAGTGTATATTGTAGTATTAATGTTGTGATGAGGATTAAGCAAATTAGTACATAGGAATTATTTTGAAAAGTCCCTATCACATACAAAACATTCAACAAATATAGCTATTATTATTCATCAGTTGTGCCAAGTTTGAGATTCACTAGACAAGAGTAGTTATTAATTTAGTATCAACAAGTAAGTACTTGTATCTTATAAAAAGTTGGATAAAGATGGCATTTTGAGTTAAAAGTCAACAATTTGGATTTCTGTTTCCCTCCTTAGAAAATATCAGCTCTCACAGAGTGGCATCCCAACTATTCTGTCTATAAACATGGAGCAATGGCTGTAAACTGGCCAAGAAGTGGAGCAATGGCCACGGCTGTGAAAGTGAGATAGAAATAAAATTATTCCCAGTGTCCAGAAAGTAAAAGGTGGAGGGAAGTGCTTCTCTGTGGGCTAACCTTTATTTTGATAGCTATGAAAAACAACCCTTGAAAAAGTATGCATTAAAGAGAAAAGCTCCTTCTTAGGACCAATATTCAAATAAGCTGGTGTCTGAGCCATAGGGGACACCCATCTCTTTGCTGAAGGTGGTTTTCCATGCAAAAACCCTCATTTCTGATCACAGAATTGAATGTTAGGAAGAAATCAATTGGGCACTTTTATATAAGGTGCTACTTGTAATGATTTTTCAAGGAAGTCATAAACTTATAGACTGAATGAAATTTGCAGGATGCAGAAATGAAATAATAGAAGACAAATAGAACAATGAAATGAAACAAAAGTTAAGAACAAACAAAAGAGAAGACAATAATGTTCTATGCAATTGTCAGCTGGCAAGAAAAGTTTCTGAAAACATTCAGAAGATAATGGATTTCTGCAGCAAGTTCACTACATTGAGCCCTATAGATACTGTCTTTTCTTAATTTAATGAGAGAATATGTTGCCTAATAAATACATATATAGCTACAAAGAGACCTAACATGGCCTTGAATTCCACTTCTAGGGGTGTGAATTTTATTCTATGACAGAGGAAATATTTATCATTAGGTGTTTTGGTCATCCTTTGATGCTGAAATCTTTTATAATGATTTAAACCACAATGGATATTTATTGCTAATATAATGTAAAAATCTGGGTATAGAAGAGTTAATAGAGAATGTAACTGTATAAAAAATATGCCATCAGGTATGTGTCTTCTAAACTCTTAGTATTGCTCCCTCTGTGATGACTTAATTCTCAAGCAGAGACTCTCTTCTTCTTGACAAAGCTACAAAAATTTTTGCTTGAATCTTCCCAGAGGATAATATTTTAACATGCATTGTTTATTTAATCTTCATGATGATTTTATGATAGAGTATATCTCCATTTTAGATGGGAGCCATTTCTAAAACTTATCATTTTAACCATGCAGTGAAACAGTTATAACAAAATTATAACATCTGAAATATGACAAAAAAGTAACAACCACATATACACAAAAACCCATGGGAATCTTAGTCCATATTTTTTCCAGAAAATGCAAATAATATGGAATAACTGTATGCATATTTAATGGAAGGGAAGTGACATCAATATATTAAGGATCACAAATTTTGATGTTGTAAAGAAATGTCTTCCTGAGTGTGCTTCCTTAGAATTGATGTTGAGATTAAATAAGCCATCCCAGATACCCATTCAAAACCTTTTTAGAGGGCAGGACAGGGTGGCTAAACAGGCAGAGTTCTCACCTGCCATGCTGGAGACCTGGGCCTGCCCATGCAAAAAAAAAAAAACTTTACAGACTAGAGAAGAGCATTAAAGTAAAGCAGGCATGTACATTTGAATTATGTTCTGTCCAATACTGGATATTTGAAAATAAGGATCAAGGCAAGTGAGCAATAAAGAAGCATGTATAGAATCTAGATGTTAAATCCATTTCTCTTTACCATTTTATCCCCAGTCACCCAAATGAAAGCTCCTCCATGAAGCTTCCATGTGAAATCCTGAGTCTAGCTAAGGAGCCAGCCCTGAAAGAGTCATTTGAACCCCACAATTTTTATTGTTCTTCAGGCTATAGATAAGGGGGTTCAGCATGGGAACCACTACTGCATAGACACTATGGCCACTTTATCAGTTTCCAGGCTGTAGTCAGAACTGGGCCTGCAATAAATCAAAATGATCACTCCATGGAAGACAAAAATGCCTGTGTGATGGGAGAGGCAGGTGGAAAATGCTTTGTGTCTTCCCTCTGCAGAGCAATGAGGATGATCATATGGTGGTGACATCACTGAAAGTAGTCACGCTGCACACCAGCAGTTCATGTATAGACACAGAGCCAGCAAGAGAAAAGAGAGGGGGTAAATCACAGAAGAAGTGATTAACCACATTGGTCTATGGGATGGGATCTCAAGAGTTAAACAAATGTGAATCAGAGAACACACCACTCCACAGAGATAGCAGGCAGACACCAGTCCCAAACAGAGCTTCTGGGACATGATAACCATGTACAGCAGGGAGTAACGGATGACCACATAGTGGCCATAGGCCATCATGGCCAGCAGTGTGGTCCTTAATTACATAAGTACAAAATAAATAGAATTTACCATGCAACCTAGCAAGGAAATGGCTTTTATATTGGCCAGCATCTTAGGAACAATAGCAGTGGAGATGCAGAATCCACAAGGCACAAGAGGCTAAGGATCAAGTACATGGAGGTGTGAAGCTGAGATCTGGCCTGGATCACTGTGGTCATGCCCAGGTTGCCCATCACTGTGACTCCATAGATGAGAAGGAACATGAGGAAGAGGTAGATGCTCAGCTCAGGAACATCTGATAATCCCAGGAGAATGAACTTGGACACCGTGCTGCAGCTTCCTTTCTCCACGTGCCACTATATTGAATGTTTGCAAAAAGAAATGTAATTTTTGTCTTGTAGGAGGTGAAAACAGTAGTTTTCCATTTATTTCAGAGAAATAGAACACTGATATCAAACAATCCTTAAAAGTTTTAAGAAAAACTTATTTGCCTAATAAATCAAAATGTGCAATACCTCAGCAAAGAACATTCAACAAATATAATTTAAGCCTCAGAAGAAATCATAAATAATACTCAACCTACAATAGCTTGACATGATCTATTAAATTATGTTGATTGATGGATTTTGTAATAGATTCAATGATAAGATAAATGATGGCAGGTAAATGAAATGCTCTTCCCTGAACAACCTAATAAACTCTGTCCAAATCAGAGTGCAACTTCTGTGATACTTTATAATATATATGTATATATATAGTTTCAGCCTATCAATAACATAAATGTATTCAAGTAGAGGTCTTCTACAATTCCACCATTGGGAAGTGTGACATCTTCTTTTGAGGTTCATGAAGATGAAATGATTTTTCATTTAGTATGAAGCAAAAAGAAAAAATAAAGATAGTTACATTACACTGAAAGACAATCATTTTTGCTTACAAATAAAATTACTTTACTAATCATATTGGTCAAGCTTAATAATGATACAGAAAAATAGACTTTCTGGTAGAAATTTAAAAGCAATTAGGCAATGTATATTCAAAGCCTTGATGCCCAAATAAATAAAATCTAAATAATATTTTTGAGGAGAAATGATGATATTGTAATATAGAAAGGTTTAGCTATATTTCCAAAATTACAATAAAAATATGTTCAATGCTACATTGCATCCTTATGACATTAACAGAAAGAAACCCATAAAGTCAATAATAAAAGATGTTAAGGTATTGTTTATCATATCTATGATGGAAAACTATGCTATTTAAAATTGCTTTGAAGATGGCTGACTAAAAGTAGGATACCTAATAGAGACATGATATATGGATGTAGATGTTGCTGTAGATATGTGTGTGTATTTGTCTGAATAAAGAGATCACCTGCTGTCATTTTAACTTGGCTACAACCCTAATGATAAATATTTTATTCACATAAAAAGAAAGAGTGAAAACTTCCCTAACTTATGTCAAATAACAGGATAGGGGAATGTGTATTCTGTGTAAGTGGGAGCTGCCATTCAGACTTTTAAAGAAAAGGAATACAGTAAATTTACTCTCTATCCTCCCCCCTATACTGCAGAAAGGGCTCATACTTGATTTCATAGTTTTAAAATATGGACCATATCGTCCTTTACTCTGTATTCTGATTTACCTTAGTTCTATCCAAATCAGCTTCACTCATATCTCTACTTGAAGTCTGATCACTTTTTCAACTTCTTCAACATTTTCTGTATGGGGTACTGTGACTTCTATAGCTTCAGAACTCTAACTCTGAGTTCCAGGTGTCACATACATACCCAAAAGTTTCTGGGAATGACCAGATTATAAACAAACAGCTCAGTTTTTCAAAATTTAGAAATAATAGTTACAACTCCTGAATATAAGTGACTTCTCTAACAGCTTGCAATCTAGGATGTTTTACAATAGCCCCAACATGATAACCCATGTTCTCAACTCCAATTTAATGTTATAGTTAGTCCATGTGAATGAGGCATGATAGTATTTGCCATTTTGTCTTTGACATTTCAATCAACATACAGTTCTTAAGGTTCATTCACCTAGTTGCATGCACCACAACTTTATTCTTTCTTATAGCTATTTAGTGGTTCATATTATGTATACAACACAGTTCCCCCTTCCATTCTTCATTCTTTGTACCCTTAGACCACTTGGCATCCATTTTGGATGACAAACCTGCTGCCATAAACACCTGGGCTGAGTATATATGTGGAGGAATAAGTGTGGGACACGAATGGACATTTGCACACTGGTGTTCATTCTTTTTGCTCTGACATTCTTTTTCTTCTTATTGTAGATTTAATTTGCTGTCTTTTTCTAGTTTCCTTAAGTGAAAGCTTAGATTACCACTTTTAAAAATATTCTTCTTTTCTAATACATTTACTTAATTCTATAAATTTCTCTCTAAAGACTACTGTTGTTGCATCCTACAAATTTTGATGTTATACTTTCTTTTCACTTGGTTCAAAGTATTTTTAGTTTTTCCTTCAGAATTCTTCTATGACACATATGTTGTTTCTTCACATTCTTTTTCTTTTTTCTTTTTTGTGGGCATGCACTGAGAATTGAATCTGGGTCTCAGGCATGGCAGGTGAGAACTCTGCCATTGAGTGACCATCGCACTGCCCAATTCATATGTTATTTAAAAGTGGGTTTAATCTTCACATATTTTGGGACCCTACAGCTGTTTATCTGTTACTGATTTCTAGTTTGATGCCATTGTAATTGTAAAGCATATTTGTTATGCTTACTAATATTTCAAATTTGCTAAGATGTGTTTTATCACCCAGAATGTCATCTATCTTGGTGGATGTTCCATGTGAACTTGAGAAGAATGTGTATTCTGCTTTTGTTGGATGAAGTATTCTATAAATGTCAATTAGACACAATTTGTTGATGGGGATTTTCAGTTTAACTATATCTTCTTTGGTATTATGCTTGCAGGATCGCTCAACTACTGACAGAAGATATTTAAATCTCTATAGTTGTGGATTTGTGTATTTCTCCTTGCAGTTCTATAATTTTTTGCCTCATGTATTTCGAGGGTCTGTTATTGGCACATACACATTATTGATTGTTATGTCTTTGGGAAGAATTTCTTTTATCATTTTTATGGTATTTTGTTATTTGGCAATGTCCCTCTTTATAACTGATTGCAGTGCTTGGAAATCTTCTTTGTCTGAAATAAATATAGATTCTCAAAATTTCCTTTTGATTACCTTGGCATGGTGCTTCTTTCTTCATCTGTTTAATTTAATCAATCTATACTTTCATATTTTAAGAAGATTTCTTATAAACAGCAAACACTTGTCTTGTTTTTTATCCAGTCTGACAGTTGCTTAATTTTTGTCATCGACTTTATTTATTTAACTTATTATAGGAGTCATAAGTTTACAGAAAAAAAAGACGTATAGAAAGTACAGAGTTCCCATCTACCCATGGCTTCACACATACCATTTTTCCTATGATAACTCTTTGCATTTGTGTGGTAACTTTGTTGCAATTGATAAAACAATATTATTATACATATATTACTAACTATATTCCATTATTTACATTAGTAATCTCTCTGCCTTTCAGCTCTATAGGTTTATCTTTTTATTCTGGTAACGTATATACCATAAAATTTTCTCATTTTATCCCCCTCCAATTATACAAGTCCACCATGTTAGCTACATTTAAACCAGTCACATTTAAGTAATTCCTGATATCATTGTATTAATATTCTCTGTATTTCTAGCTGTTCTCATTCATTATCCTCTTCATTTCTTTCTTTTCTACTCTTTTCCTTTTTCTGTCTTCTATTTTTTATATCTCTCTGCTTTCAGTTGCCTATTTAATATGATTCCATTTTCTCTCTTCTCTTGGCAGATTGATCATTCTTAAAATTATTTTAGTGTTTGCTCTGGGGTTTGCAATATTTATTTCCAGCCTAATCTAAGTTCACTTTCAATGAACAGTAAACCACTTCATGAGTAGTACAGATATCTTACCAGAAAGGATTTCAAGTGCTCCCTCCATCTCTTGTTATTTTTCTGTCATTCATTTATCTATCCATAGACTATATTTCCAATATATTACTATTATTATTTTGAATGAACTGTTGTTTAGTATATCAGTTAAGGATGAGAAAACCATTTTCATTTTACCTCCATTTATTTCTTCTTGAACAATCTTCCTTTCTCTGTGTAGATCTGGGTTTCTTACCTATTTTTCTCTGAAGAACTAATTTGACATTTCTTAATAAGCAGAAATGTTACTAGCAACAATTTCCCTAAATTTTTTTTTCCGAGGAAGTGTTTATTTTCCTTCACTCTTAAAGAACAATTTCAATGGGTCCAAAATTCTAATTTCTTCATTTTTTTCTTCTTTCAACACTTTAAATATTCACTCCATTCTTTTCTTGCAAGCATGCTTTCTTATTCTGCTCTGTCTTTTATCAAAATATATTCATTGTCTTTGATTTTCTAAAGTTGAGTATGATAGGTCTAGCTGTAGATTCTTTTTAAGCATCTATATTAGCTAGGGTTCTCTAGAGAAACAGAATCATCAGGCGCTATTTGTAAATATAAGATTTATAAAAGTTTCTCACATAACCATGGGGATGTAAGAGTCCAGTGTCTGTAGGGCAGACCACAAACTGGTCCCAGACACAATGAAGGTCCCAGAAGAGCTGGCTGGGCAACCAGGGGCATGTAAAAGTCCAAGATCCATAGAGCAGGCCATGAGGTGGCAGCTCCAATGAAGGTTTCCAATGAACTCTCCTGAGAGGCTGGCTGACTGAAGCAGGAAGAGCAATTGTCTCTTCAGAATCCTCCTTAAAAGCCTTCTGGTGATTAAATTAAGTGTCACTCATTGCAGAAGACTCTCCTCTTAGCTGATTGCACAGATGCCACCAACACACTCATGATTTAAATCAACAAAATGTCCTCACAGCAACAGACAGGCCAGTGCTTGCCTGACCAGAAAATTGGGCACCACCACCTGGCCAAGGTGACATATGAACCTGACCATCACAGATCCTAGCTCTCTTGTTTGGTATATTTAATTAATTTTGTGACACCCAAAGTCATTACTACTTAAAATACTTTCTCTGTTTCTTTCTCTTTTTCCTTTGTTTAAGGTATTCCCATTATACATTTGTTACATCTACTGTTAAGGCCCCACAATTTTTAGATATTGTATTCTTTATTTTTTCTTATTTATTCTCCTTGAATAAAAATCAGTTTTAAAAGTTTCTATTGCCCTATCTTCAAGCTTAATTAATCCTTCTTTGGATGAGTAAAATCTATTGATGAGTCCGTGAAAGACATTCTTTATTTTCGTTGCAGCGTTTTGTTTTTGTTTTTGCATTCATTCTTTTTAATTTTTTAGTTAAAGAAGTTGTGGAATTACAGTCCAATCTTGCATAAAATGCAGGATTCAGATACAGCACCCCAACATCAGCACCATGCATTAGTGTGGAACATTTGTATAATTGATGAGACATGTTTTGTAATTATACTAATTTTTAACACTACTTACCTTTGTTATAATTGATGAAAACAATTAAAATATTACTACTGACTGTCCCCCATAGTTCATATTAGGTGTATTTTTGTTTATATACTACCCTATATTAGTGTTATACATTTGTTATAATGCATGAAAGAACGTTCTTATTCTTACACTATTACCTACAGTTAATCATCAACAATACCTTTCACTGTGTTGTTACCAAACAAAGACAGTGGATTATTTAGCCTAGTGCTCAATAGACAAATTCTTGAGACACTGAGGTTCAGAAAGAGAAAAGGTTTATTACTAGGTGTGTAGCAGAAGATCATTGGCCTGTAGGCCTGTCAGCCCAAAGTCTGTCTCACTGCACTACAGTAAATCTGATAGTTTTGTAGAATCAAAAGATGGGCAGGTTTACGACAGTGAACACAGTGACATCAACTGATGTAATTAGACGTGATCTGATTAATAAGCATGCAGATTGGTTACATGTTTAGTCACAGTACATATGTAAGAAAATAGTGGCCTTAATTTTACAGTAGGTAGAATTTTTAGTATTATAATGAGGTATAAGTGACTTGTAAGTTAAAGTCTAAGCTACTGTGTTTGTCAGGCTGGCCCATTTTGGTTAGAACTGGTCTTCGTTATGAAGATAACTGTGGACTAGGGGATGGGTTATTTCTGAACTGACCAAAAACCATTCAGTAATAAACATTAGGGATTTAGTGTCTTTAGTGATTACAAGACTCTAAAACTGAAAAACTGCATAAATGGGTACAAATGAAAGTTAGTCACAAAATTATTTACAATTGCAGGGGCAGAAGGTAAAGACTATACAATCATTATCAGAGATCAAGGCAGCTGATACACGATTTAGCAATTTCAGATATTTCCCTCTATCTGTTCCAATACACCAGAAAGCAAAAAGTTATATCCATGTAATGATTCAGTAATCAAAATCATGACTTAAATACTAATTTCTCCATTACTGTGTTAGACAGTCCTGAGTTTTATCTTGGTGGTTTGAAAATGATTTTAAGTGGGAATGCTAAGTGAATATATATTTGTATATATGATTATACATGTGATTAGAAAGATACTTTTTTAGACTAAAATGGCTTGAACACTTAGAGGAGATTAGGAATTAGGAATTATTCTATTGATAAAGAGGATATTATAAATTTATTCATAATCTTTTTGTGTCAGAATACCTTTTTTGGTAGTGACTTTTTTAAAAGGCAGGAATTTATCCCTGCTATAAATTAAAAATTTGGACATAGATCAGGCAAGAGATGATCCAAGTGTCAACATGAAATGCCATCTTTCTTTCTCTAATTATCTGTTATACTGTCATTTTTAAGGACTTAATTTCAGGTAAATTCTGTCTTCTTCTTGGCAAAGAGAGCTACCAACAATTTGATCTTTAATCTGCCTACAGTACTGGCCTCTGCAAAATGGAGATCTACTCACAGTTGACTCACTAGCTCCATAGTGTCCTTCCAGAAACCAGTCACTGTGGCTCTTGATAACTGGCCTTGAACACTTGCCCAAACCAAGTTGGTTCAAAGACAGAGACCTGCAATATTTAGGAGAGCTAGGGTCACCGTAGAAACCTGAGATTCTATTAATAAAAGAATGGGAATGTATACCATGCCATCTAGTTTGTAAGGGGGTGATGGAATATTACATGTGAAAATGCATAAGGAAGTACAAAAGGAAATATTTTATCTGGTTGTTTTTTCAAATACATTTCAGAAACTCTTAGTATGGGTTGTTTTTTCCAGAGAAACTGGGAAAGTTACCCTAGAAATAACCTGAAATTTAAAGTTTTCTGTGAAGCTAGATATAAAGGCTATATCTAAACAAGCAGCTTGCCCTTTTCCTTAAAACATAATGATAAGTCTTTAGGCTCATTGAAGCCATTTCTTAGTAGGAAAGAAAAGCAAATATTTTTCCTCAGTAATATGACAGTAACTGTGTGTCTCTGAGTCTTTAAAATGCCAAGGTGAGGAGACATTGTTGGTTGTGGAGAAAAGACTACACAGCAATCTGGTAAAATATTAGGACCTGAGTAAATGAAAGGACTTCTCACTTACAAAGTTGTTCTATCTCGTAAGGTTTCCTGAGAAGAATAAAGCCTTGTATATTGATACTCTCCAGTTCAGTGGGTCACAGCATGGGTGATTTTGTTCTCCAGGGGACATCTGTCAAAGTTTGGAGATATTTGCTCATCATAAATGTATGGGAAGTGTAGAGATGGTGCTGGCAATTAGTGGGTAGAAGCTGAAGATGCTGCTAAATGTCATATATGCACAGGACAGAACCTCTGAGCAATGAATTCTTTAGCCCAAAAATTCAGAAGTGCTAAGTTTGAGAAAGTGCTTTCTAGTTGGAGAAACACAGGTTAAAGGTTTATCTTAAAGGGAGGGGTAAGGGGAATGGTATGTAATTTTTTTCCTTTTTTTCTGTTTTTGTTTTATTTTTCTGTTGTCTTTTTATTTCTTTTTCTGAATTGATGCAAATGTTCTGGGAAATGATCATGATGATGAATATACAACTATGTGATGATATTGTGAATTGCTGCACATATGTGTTTGGAATGTTTGTGTTTCTTTCTTGTAATTTTTTAATTAATAAAAAAATTAAAAAAAGATTTATCTTACCTTCATCATAAATGCCAAATCATAGATGATGGAAATCTCACATAATTTAAAATATTAGAAAATAAAAGCAGTACTGTATTTTCATTTTAAGAGCAACATAACTTCCTTCTTTCAGCCAGTATATACGTGCTTATTCAATTGAGATAATGAATAGTTATTTGTAGAAGGATTACCGGCATATTTCTAACTGGTTAATACACGAACTGTGACCTCTAAGTTTTCTTTATAAGAGAAGTTAAAATAGCACATTCCTCAACCAAGTCCTTGCATATTTGCTATTATGTTTAAGCCCTAGTGTAACTCACTCAGGCTGGCAACTTATCCCCAGTTTATATTTAAGAAAACTAAGATTAGCGAGTTTAAGTATATTGCTCAAAGTCACTGATCAGAGTCAGAACCTGACCACAGTTGTTTAATGTCAAGACAAGTGCTTTTACCAATTCATTATAGCAACAAGGAGCAATGATGCTTTTAAATAAGTGACTTTAATAAAAATGGAGATAATAACCAATATCAAATGATATCATATGGGAGTGAGAAACTAAATGAAATTTTATTAGTTTAGGAATAGCAGAAATGCAAATTCTGATTTAATTTTTAAAAGGGTTGTATTAAACTTGAAATTGCAAACCGAATCACTCTCATAAATATCATATTTCTTATTAACTGGAACATGTAAATCCTACCTTATTGAGAAGAAAGTTCTTTGCAGATATGCTTAAGTTTTAAGCTAAGTCTTTATATTTGAGGACAGTGTTTTGCATTGTGTGGTAGGGCCAAAATGCCACCACAAATGCCCATGTAAGAGAGATTTCATATAGACACACAGACACACACACATGCACACACACAGACAGTTTTGTAAAGATGGAGCAGAGAGATATTTCAAGATGGCTTTAGTATCCTGGAATTCATGCCATAAGCCAAGGAATGCAAGCAACTGCCAGAAGATGGAAGAGGCAAAGAATGGAGTTGCCCTTAGGATCTCAGAATAGAGGGAGACCTTCTAGACAACTTGATTTAGGCCTAGTGATATTGGCTTAAGATTTCCAGACTTCAGAATGTTGAAATATAAATTTCAATTGTTTCATGCACCCAAGTTTCTGATAATTTCCTCATGAACCACAGACACAAAAACAAAAAGTAAGATTTGGAAGTGTAAAGGATGGCTAAAATAAAATCAGGCAAAAAACAAAAACATTAATTAAATCATGAAAACTTCAAAAAGGTAGGAAATTAATTTCCTGATGTATATTTTAAATAAAAAATTAAGGTGAAACAAAGAGCAAAAAGTAAAAGTAAAAACAATATTTATATCAATAGTAAATTAATCAATTATACTTTATTGTATACAATACTGTGAACTTAAGATAGATTATTCAAATAATTTTTATTGCAATTTCTTGGGATAGATGCACTATTATTATCCCCATTTTAAAGATGAAAACCTTTTTAAAATTGTCATAATTATAAACCTTATAGTAGAAAAATATTAAAGATATCAATAAACAATAAAAAGAGTGAAAAGTAATGCTCACAAATACAGATAAGTGCATGGAAAGCCCCCTGGAAGAAAAATGAAGTCAATTCAATGCAACCATTAACAGTGATGGAAAGAAGTGTCTCTTTATGTGCATTTGTTAGAGATATGTTGGCATTACCTAAAACCAAAATCTTGAAGCATAACATTACCACTAAAAAGCCATTCAAAACACTTATGGATAGGAGAAGAGAAACAAAGGTGGCAAGCAGATTTTATTATGTTATGACCAATAAAGTGGAATACAAAGTACTTAACACAAGTAGTCATCTGAAAAGGATATATAATTCCCTAGATTTTAATGTCCTTTCTTCTTTGGCATTTTATTCACATCCACTGAAACATACTCTTCTCCTTGTAGCTTCT
>PVIY010006901.1:25196-84983 GCA_004026745.1 Myrmecophaga tridactyla
AATAGAGCTAAGAAATTAGCCCTGCAGAAAGTAATTTGAATCCCACCATTTTCCTGAGAGCTGCTTTCACGTCCTTGTTCCTCAGGCTATAGATCAGGGGGTTCAGCATGGGAATCACTACAGTATAGAACACCGTGGCCACTTTATCAGTTTCCAGACTATAGTCAGAACTTGGCCTGCAATAAATGAAAAGGATTGTCCCATGGAAGATAATTATGGCTGTGAAGTGGGAGGCACAGGTGGAAAAGGTTTTTCACCTTCCCTCTGCAGAATTCATCTTCAGGATGGTGATTAGAATAAACAAATAGGAGGTGAGGATGACCACGATGGTGATGATCTCATTGAAAATGGCCACAATAAACAGCAGCAATTCATTCATAGATACATCAGAGCAGGCAAGGGATAAGAGAGGGGGTAGATCACAGAAGAAGTGGTTAATCACATTTGATCTATAAGATGGGATCTCAAGAGCTAAACAAATGTGAATCAGAGAACACACTGCTCCACAGAAATAGCAGGCAGACACCAGTCCCAAACAGAGCCTCCTGGTCATGATAATCATGTACAGCAGTGGGTTACAGATGGCCACATAGCGGTCATAAGCCATCACAGCCAGCAGGAAGACTTCAGTGATTGCATAAGTACAAAATAGAAACAATTGTGCCATGCATCCCAAGAAGGAAATGGCTTTGTCTTTGCTCAAGATATTGGCCAGCATTTTAGGCACAATGATGGTGGAGTAGCAGAAATCCACAAGGGACAAGTGGTTAAGGAAAAAGTACATGGGGGTGTGAAGCTGCGAGATGACCTGGATCACTGTGATCATGCCCAGGTTGCCCATCACTGTGACTCCATAGATGAGAAGGAACATGAGGAAGAGGAAAATGCTCAGCTCAGGAGCATCTGATAATCCCAGAAGAATGAACTCAGACACAGTGCTGCAGTTTCCCTTCTCCTTTAGCCATTCTATTTCATGTTCAGCAAAACACCCATAATATCATTGTCTATCTCCTAGGAAGAGACTAATGGAGGGAAAATTATTTTATATTAACTTCAGAGAAATGGAATATGATATCAAACCCTGTTTTTATGAGTTATAAGAGAAACTCAATTTATTCCAATTGTGGAACACCTCAGTGGAGCATACTGATCAAAAATAATTTTTGCATCAAGAGAAGCCATACATGGGGCTCCACACTTATTATCACAATAGAATTGAGAAGTCCTTCTTTAAAGAAATCCGATGATATGCTTAGCACCCCATGAAAATTAACACACGCATTCTCTGAGAAACTTAATAAGCTTTATCCAATCATGGCTATTGTGATACTATGTAATATACCCTTTGGTAAAAAAAATTCATTCTATCAGTAACATAAATTTACCCAGGTAAGGTTCTCTGCAATTCCATTGTTGGAGAATGTGACATCATAGGTTACAGGAAGAGTTCATACCTGACTTTACCCATGCGTGCAATGAAAATTGAACAAAGAGAGGCTAGATTAAAAATCATGCAACCAAAAAAAAATCATGCAACCTAGAATTTTTCCAAATCTTGGAATAAATTTAAAGAAATGGGAACAAAGAATAGTCCTGAAGTTAGAGTTTCACCTCTACTTAATAAATAATATGTGAATTATTTGCCTGGCCCAGACGAAAAAAACATGAGTATGAACTTGGAAACTATTCTTCCATTTTTTAGGCCAAATATCAGGAAATTAGACTGTGGTAAATACAACAGAAAGTTCAAAATAATATGTTTCCTTTCTCAGAGATAGGACACATCTCCCTGACTCCTCATGACCAGTTCATGGTTATATTATTTCAACCTTCACAATTAATGTGACAATTAAGCAGGCTCTCCATGACATTTTTCCTAGAGTCTATGATGAAATTGGTGTGAAACAAGGAGGGAAGGAGACGAAAGATGAAAACAATAAAGAAAAGATATATCACTTTCTTTAGTCTGTATTATTTCTCACACTAACATATGTCATCTAGTGTTTGGAGTTCAAAAGAAATTGTGCCAGTTTCCCATGACCATCTTTTAATGCCAAAATTAATATTTCATGGCATAAATGTCCCAGAATATGAGTTCTGTTAAAAATTCTCTAATTAAAAGAATTGAATTAGACATACTTAAAAAAATAATTTTAGCTTAGAAAATATATTCATTTCCATTTTCAAGTTACTTGAGTCTAGTTCCAGCTAACAAACCTGATGGACAGAAATATCCTCCCTGATCCTGAAGATGTCAGGATATATGCACAATAACTAAGACTTTATACCTTAATTATACTCTTGGGAGCTGGATATCTTAAATTCCCTAAACAATTATTATTGTCTGTGGAATAACAAAATACTTACAACTTAAAAATAAAAATAACTCTATAGAAAGTAGAAGATGCAGTGATGCAAGCTAATTACTTGGGCATATCATTTGGAAAAAGTTTTGGTACTAAACTTGAAAACAATAATTTAAAACCACACACATCTCCTTCCAAATTTCTTGGTTAATTATGGAATTCTACATCCCAGTATTATACATGTGAGCCACAGCTTATATTATCATTTTGAAATTACATGAATATCTTTAAAGAAATTTCCCCATCCTCATAATACTAAAAAATCTCTATCTTCTGCCAGTTATATGGTCTTTTAAAGCCACACTAGAATTCCTTCAAATACCAGAACCATAATGTATCCGTTGGCAGAAAATTATTTTAATAACATACATAAATGAGTACTCTGTATATGCTAGACACATATTCACTCATTTGATCTTCTTAAAACTCATTAACAGACCCTAAATATTACACTAGTTTAAATTGGTAATTATCATTATAACTGAACAAGATATCAGTTCTTCATTTACCCTCCTGGCTCTGGAGAGCTTGTTGAGCAAAACTGCTAAGACTACTGTACCTACTTCCACTCATTGCCATTCCAAGACTGTAGCGAAAATCTGTTGTTGCTTTATTGTCCACTGACCTCAAAACAAGCAATTCATATTAACTGCTGTTTTATGCTGTCTGCCTGTTTGAAACTGCTATATACCCCAGAAAAGCCATGTTCTTTAATCCTGATTCAACATTGTTTGATGGGTTCTTCTTGATTAGGTCATTTCCATGGAGATGTGACTCAATCAATTGTGAGTGGAAGCTTTTGATTAGGTAGTTTCTATGGAGATATATCTACATTCATTCAAGGTGGGGATGCTTACTGGATTTTTTAGGAGGAAACAGTTTTGTAAAAAATGTCAGAGACAATAGAGAAAGAGACCTTTGGAGATGCAGAAAGAAAACACCGCCAGGAAGCACTCTGAAAACTAGAAGCACAAAGACCAATGGAAACTAGCTATATGCCTTCCCACCTGAATGAGGTGTTCTGGACCTATTGGACATTCAAAGCCAAGGTATCTTTCCCTGGATGCCATTGTTTGAACATTTTTAAGACCTTACAACTGTAAAATTGTAACTAATATTTCTTTAAATCTTATTTTAATGATTTCAAACTTATGTTATTCAATAACTTCTGAATAGGTCTTTATGCCTATAGACTGTTCCTCTTATACCTGCCCATCATACTGCCACTAAAATGATTGGAAAAGAAATTAACTTGCATTTATATATTTGTTTGAATTTGCATACATATCTCTAGAAGGATATGCTTGGAATTTTGTATAAAACTGAGAGAAAAATAGACAAAGTAGAATCTGTGAATGAATTAACTATTCCAAATATTATGAAATGAAAATAAGTATAAATTAAATTAAAATAAAATAAATAAGTGAAATCTCTCATAAGCAAATCATTCCCCAGTATGTAAATGTGAGTGACTCCCAGTCATACAGGTATATGCCCAAGTTCCTAAATATGGCATCCAACTCCCTCTCTATTAACCTTATTTCTCACCATTTTTTTCTGTAAAACTTTTTGGTCCATAAGTATTAAGAAATATATATATATATATATAATCTTATTTTGTTAAGGCTTATCTAACAAATACATTGATTGGCCTAAACAATTGTTTTTTTGGTCTCACAGTTTGGTAGATTGAATTGGGTGCAGTTTGGACATGTTCTTAGTCCAGATTCATAAGAATGTGGACCCATTGTAAATAAGATTGCTTCAAGGTGATACTTCATTATAGGTATGACTCAACTGAACAAGGTTGGGCTTTAACTCAGACTAATGGTATCCTTTTAGCAAAATGAAATTCAGAATAAAATAGAAAAAGCCACAGGGCATATCCAGAAGCTGGAGGTCAATGGAACCTGTAGAGAAAAGAGCAATCAACTCCATGAGGATTGGCATGTGACATAAATCTAAGGATCCACATTCACTGGTCATCAGCCCCAGAATGCCACAGTCTAAGGAGAAAGCAAGACCTTGCTGATGTTTCAATTTTAGACTTCTCTTAGCCTCAAACTGTGAGCCAATAAGTCCTATTGTTTAAACCAATCCATTGTATGATAATTATTTTAGTAGTTAGGAAACTGAAACACATGGTTTGGAAGGTTATGAGTCCAACAGAAAGGAATCAACATGCTATACTTTCTCCTGGATTTCTAGTGAGGGCAGTCCCCCATTATGTGGAGATCTCCTTTATGGTTTCCCCTGGGCCCTTCTGACTTCTATGGTCTGAATTTCTTCTATTTATGAGGCTTCCAGTCATATGGATTAAGGCCCACCCTCATAACATTTTGCCATACTTCAATAGGATCTTTGAAAATACTGTTCATAAATGAGTTAACACCCTGATATACTTTAATATATTCTGATACACTATTTAAAAATTGGTACACATCTACAGAGCTGCAGATTCAGTATTGAACATGCCTTTTGTGGGGTACATAATTCCATGCCCATTTCAACATATCTACACATTTGTGCAGTATCTTATCAACCTGGTTTAGTTCATCCATGGAAAACTCCTAAGATGTAAAGTATTGAAAGAAACATGATCTAACTCCTTTGGAACAAGTTCATAACTTTGGTAGTCATGATTTCTGTTCATCATCCACTCTTTACTTATTTCTCAGACCACAGTATGAGATATGTATAGTGTTCTGTGCATGACTCTGTATACATTTATGTGACTTCATCTTTGATTTCCTTGAGATCACACACTATTTTACTTTCATCTATGTATTCTCCTCCCCCATTTCTATGCCCCCAAAGTGTATGTTATTAAGTGTATTGAAGAACTCTTAGCTTTATTTCTTATCATGTAAAACATTTGAGATAAGTATAATGCTTTACCTGCTAAGAATAAGAATATGTTCATTGTTCAAATCCATGTATTAATTGCTGCATTTAGGTCTGGATCTCCAGTCTTGCCTTATCTTCTAGTCTTTTGATCTTTCTTCTTTCAAATATTGGCCTTCCATATTTGGTGTAAGAATCAAAAATCACAAATTTAAATGCAACCATATCTTGAGTGAGCTACGAAAATTCAATTTAAAATGTATAATACAATCTAGACTCAATAGTTTTTTTCTTTTTCCTGACATTACTGATTCAATATCAATTGTGCTGATTTGAAAAAAATGTATGTGCACTAGAAAAGCCATGTTTTAATCCTAATCAATATTGTGGAAGCAATGATTTCTTCTAGTCCCTATCCAGGACCATAGCTTGGAAATTTGATTAGGTTATCTCCACGGAGATGTGACTCAATCAATTGTGGGTATTAAACTTGATTTCATGGAGATGTGTCTCCACCCATTCTATTGGGTCATAATTAGTTTCCTGGAATCCTCTGAAAGAAGAAGTATTTTAGAGAAAGCTTCAGAACGCCACAGAACCATGAAGCAGAGAGTCCACCAGCCAGTGACTTTTGGTAACGAAGAAGGAAAATGCTTCTTGGGCAGCCTCATGAAACACAAAGCCAGAGGAGAAAGCTAACAGACTTCCCCATGTGCCCTTCCAGCTGAGAGAGAAACCCTGAATGTTATCTTTCCCTGGATCCCTTAGACTGGACATTTCTATAGTCTTTCTTTAATTGGCCTTAAAATCATAAATTTGTAACTTAAGCCATTCAGTTTCTCAAATGGGAACACATTGCAGAGTTCTTTGAAAATGTTTCTACATAAAAGCTCATTTTATTTGGCATTTACATTCCAAGAAATTGACTGACTCATCCATCTCAGCATTTTCTCATCTCAGACTAAAATTTGCTTTTGAGAAAAAAACCAATAACCAGCAAAAAGTTACATTCACATTAAAAATTGATTTAAATGTTTCAATAAAATGTTTGCTTAAGAACTGATGAAACAGATTGCAGAGTTAAAATGATGCACACAACCGAAAGCATACCCAATATATAACATTAAATGACAAACACTATATTGTCATGTTTTTCAAAGATATTCTTTAGGAGATACCCTTAAAATATAAAATACCTTGCAAATCATTAGAAAAACATGAAAAATGAATGGAAATATGGCAAAGTGCTTGAACAGAAATCTTACAGAAAATAATTTATAATATCTTGAAAATGAAATGCTTCCACTTGCCAAATTTCTTCCTTTATATACTTTTCTTCTATTCCTAATTTTCAGTTTGACAACTAAGTAATCTATCCTCTTGGGTGTAATCAGCATTGGAATTATTTCAGAATCTCTATTTTATCCCCTCAAAATTATTGTAATGAAAATGTGTCTTTACATATTTGTCTTGGTGATTCATGCACATTGAATATATCACTTTATTTGACCACAGACAAGAATAGAGAAAGTAAAGTGATAAGTAAAAGCTACATCCCTATGGTCCAGTTCTCTATGTCTCTCTCTCTCCCCTTCCTAACTTGGAGTCATCCTTTCAATTCTATCATATCACAAAGGTCACTAATTTCAAAGAGAAAGTTCTATTGATGAGTAAAATTCTCTATGAAACAAGCTACCAAGCAGAGCTTCATTTTAGATACTACAAAAAGAGGTCAAGGAAAACAAAATGTTACTTATTTTATAGAAATTATGGAAAAGCATTAGATTTACTAATTTAAATGGAGCCATGGAACTTCACTTACCTAATTCTTAATGGACAGTACTAATCCCATCATTATCTGGTTAACAAATATTGTAAAGTTTCAGTTACATCTATGATTAATATAATAAAGTAAAGACTGATTAGTCTTGATGTTTACTTAAGTATTCAGTTCTAGAAAGATTTATTTACTCTGTGGATATTAGTAAAGGTAAAAAGAATGTCATCCTTGCATTATAGACTGAAAATTGCTCTGAAGTTATGTTGTCTCCAGTCTCATTCCCATGTCTTCCTTTCCATTCTTTGTGCTTTGATGTTGCTTCTCGGATTCTATACAATGCATTACCCAGACATCCTTAGTTGCTTTCTACCTGTTAGTTTCTACTAGGTGGAGGAATGGAGGTGGAAGAGGAAGGAAAGAGCAAAGGAGTATTGAAATTACATGGAGAGAAGAGGGAAAAGGAATTCCTTCTTGTTTTCTAGTTACTGTTTAGGTGAATCCAGAAAAAGCAGACATGCAGCACTGGCTAACAGCTTATCATCATTTCATCCACTCTTTTTAGTGTTTGAAGTAGCAAACTGAGGTTTTCAAAGCCCCCATTATGTATGCTACCAATTGTCAGAATACTACTAAGGCCTAACCCGTTCTCAGAGACTCAAACACCCTGAGAGCCAGGCCCTTCTCAAGGACACAATAGCAGCTCAATGGAGAGCTTCCTCCAACCTCTGAGATTCTGGTTACAAACCACTTCCCTATGGTCTCCAAATAAAAAGTACAATATTTATTTCATGCAGTTAATAAGCCTTATATTAATGGATAATGTACTCTTTGTGCTGTTTCAGCCTTCTAACACCTCAAATTTCTGATGTTAAATCCCTCCAGGGATTTGCTTTAGTGAGGGGACCATAAATGACATAATAATCATGAGACAATTTTTAGTCAATCTGCAATTTTGCTTTTTTCATTCATGCTATATCCCTTACCCCTTCATCTCATTGACCACAAGTATTTCAATCTGGTCAATTTATTTTAACCTTTGTCCTCCTATTATTTGTTTATTTTTATCCACATTTTTTTACTCATCTATTTATACCCTAGATAAAATGAGTATCAGACACATGGTTTTCACAATCACGCAGTCACATTGTAAAAGCCATGTCATTATATCATCATCTTCAACAAACAAGGCTACTGAAACAGAGCTGTACAGTTTCAAGTATTTCTCTCTAACTGCTCCAATGCACCATAAATAAAAGGGGATAGCTATGTAATGCATTAGTATAACCCCCAGGATAACTGCTCAACTGTTTGAAATCTCTGTCACTGATACCTTATTTTGCCTCATTTCTCTCTTCCTCCTTTTGGTTAAGAAGGTTTTCTCAATCTCTTGATGCCAGGTCCTGGTTTATTTCAGGTTTTCTGTCCCACGTTGCCAGACAGATATACACCCCTGGGAGTTATGTCCCATGTAGAGGTGGAGGGCAGTGAGTTCACTTGCTGTGTTGGCTTTGAGAGAGAGAGGCCACATCTGAGCAACAAAAGAGGTTCTCTGGGGGTGACTCTTAGGTCTAATTATTGTTGTTGTTGTTGCTGCTGCTGTTGTTGTTTGTATGCTGTATGGTAGGGGACAGATTTCATTCTTTTTATCATGTTAGTATCTACTTATTGCAGCATCATTTGTTTGTTTGGTTTTTCACTTGTTTACTTGTTTGTTTGGGAAATTCTTGGGCAGGAATCAAACCTAGGCCTCTTGCATGGCAGGCAAGACTTCTACAACTGAACTATCCTTGAACCCTTCTTAGTCCTAATTTTAAGTAGTCTTAGCTTATCCTTTGCAAGAATAAGATTCATACAGACAAACCCCAAGATTGAGGGCTTGGCCTATTGTTTGGTTGTCCACACTGCCTGTGAGAATATAAAAACTTCTTCAAATGGGGAAGTTGAATATTTGCCCCTTTCTCCCTATTCTCCCAAGGGGACTTTGCAATGCTTCTTTATTCACTGTCCAAATCACTCTGGGGTTTATTGGTGCATCACACTAACCTGGACAAACCAACAAAATGTCTTGCCCTATTCAAGATTCCATGTACTTATGATATTCAATTAAACTGAACACAAAAGTTAAATTAAGAAATGCACTACCCAAAATATAAAATTTCCACCAGATAAACATCTCTCCATTTAGTCTCACATAAAATTTGAAATTTTATAATATGTATGGTATAATCCTTCACCCTGTATTCTGATACACCTTAGTCCTATTCAGATCAGCTTCATTCATATCTCTGCTAAGTATATGATCATTTTTTCACCTTTTTCAACAGTTGTTTTATGGGTCTTACTTAAGAAGTTCACTTTTAGGTGAAATGAAAAATTTGATCCACCATTTTTATATAGAACAGGAGCTATGAAGACAAGAAGTAGAAGATATAGTATAAAGATCCAGAAATGCTGCTAATGATAATAATGGTTATATAAACAAATATATATCTTGTGACAAATAAGAGTATAATTTTGAAAATAATTATAGTTTCCATAGCAATATAGGAAAAGTACATTTTTCATGTGTTATTCATTAGATTTATGAAGGATTTACATCAAACTAAATATATGTGTCTTACCAGTGCCATTTTTCATATTCAGTTAAAATAAAACAGATTGAAGAAAAGCAAAATGTGGAATGAGCATATGAATATTTGCGCAAACCAACTCTTGTAAGTTGAAAAGCCATGAAAATATGTGAATCAGACACTCATAACTACTTAGCAACTTAGTACTTCTCCCCACTCTAACTTATTTGCTGAACTCCTCCATCAACTTCTGCTTTTGAAACCTAAGTCCTTTTGAAAATATATTCCTGTAGAAGATATTTTGTAGCCCACCATTTTCCTTAAAGAGGTTTTCACAACCTTGTTATCAGGCTATAGAACAAGGGTTTCAGCATGGGAATCACACAGAATAGAACACTGCTTACCTTGTAATTTTCCAGACTGGTCAGATCTAGGCCTCCAGTAAATGAAAGGGTTTGTTCCATGAAAGATAGCTATGGCTGTGAAGTGGGAGGCACAGGTGGAAAAGGCTTTGTGCCTTCCGTCTGCAGAATACATCCTTAAGATGGCAATGAGAATAAAATTGGAGGTGCAGATGAAAAATATAGTGATGCTATCACTGAAAGTGGCCACAATGTCCACCACCAGTTCATTCATAGATACATCAGAGCTGGCAGTAGATAAGAGAAGGAGTAAATCGTATACAAAGCAGTTTATCACATTTGATCTATAAGAACAGATCTCAAGAACTAAACATGTCAACCAAAGAACACACTGTCCCACAGAGAAAGTGTGCAGACCCCAAACCCAAATAGAGCTTCTGGGACATGATAACTATGGACATTAGTGAGTGACAGATGGCCACAAAGTGGTTACAGGCCATCATAACCAGTATGATGACCCCATTGACCACACTTGTGGAAAAGAAGAAAAATTTACTGTTTATCCCAGAAAAGAAATTGTTTTTTTTCCCCTTTTCTAGGATAATGACCAGCACATTAAGCACAATTTTGGTGGAATAGCAGAAATCCAAAAAAGACAAATGGCTAAGGAAAAAGTATATGAAGGTATGAAGCTGAGAGCAGATCTGTCTCACGGTGATCATGCCCAGGTCAACCACCACTGTGACTCCATAGATGAGAAGAAACATGAGGAGGATGAAGACACTCAGCTCAGGAGGACTGATTACCCCAGGAGAATGTACTCACATACAATGCTGTGGTTTCCTTTCATCATATCCCCACTTTATTTAGGCCTGGAAAAAAGAAAAAGAATTCCTAAGCTAAATGTCATTTTCCATTATAAGATCCAAAATTCAGCTTATGCTATCCCCTGAAAGCAGATCAGAATAATGATGACAGTTTATTTTGGCAACAAAGAAATAGGAATTGCTTCTGTGGTGATTAGAAAGTGTTCAGAAGTAGTAGAATACAGATGCACATGACTCACAGTTTAGTTCAGAGATCACAGAATATCACTAAAAATATTAACAGCTACAACAGCCTATAAAATTCTTACATTCATCTTTCAAAACCTAGTGATTGACATCAACTCAATAGAAAGAATATTGTGTATTATTTAATTAGATTTATTTTTCCATTGTTTCATATCCATTTTCCCCAAAAGTCTTCAATTATTTATTCAAACATGTAATTCTAGAAAATAATGTATATAATATATAATATGATTCTCTAGGCTTTTCATTAAAGTTATAGGATAATTACTTATTTAAAATTGCTTAGTCAGTTTTTTTATATATTGGTAGATATAGAAAATAGGTTTTTTACTTTACACTAACACTTTTTCTAAAACATTAACAGAGTGATTTTGTTAATTATATTATTCAGTATTGGTTAGGGTTTAGGAATTGGATACTCTTAAATAGCTTCCTGTAACTATGACTCTTGTCACTGTGACCCTGAAGCCTTAAAAAGACATTTTTGACAATGTAATTTCACTGCTTTCATTTTAGTGCAAGAATATATCACAGATGTGAATAGAAAGTATTATAAAAAAAAGCCTACTTAAAAAGATGCCTACTGGTGCACCACTGCATTATTTATGATATAAAAATTTAGATGTAATGTAAATGTCAAATAAGGGGAAATGATCAAAATTATGGTACATATACATGATGGAAAACTTGCAGCTATTAAAATGATAATTTATGATGACCTGAAAAATGACTGTGATAATATTTCAAAAGTTAAATGGTAAGCCAGGACATACAGACAGAATAGTATGCATGCAAAATATACATTATATACATAAATTTAAATGTATATTTAATCATCACAGCATCTTTGAATTGTAAATACTTTTTCTCCATTCTCTATTAAACAGGAACAAATTAACTTCTTTGAATCCTCAAAAAACAAAAGAATGCATGGGGTAGAGTAGGGAAAGAACCTAAGATTTTACATTGATCAGTAGATTCTTTCAAGTTCTAAAACACAGCAGATAGAGAATAAGGACACTCTCCTTCCTGACTCTTGGTTAGTATATATAGGTCTGTAGAGGTATCAGTTGAATTCTTGGGGGCAGGGACAGAATCTGGACTAAAAGCTAACACAGCTAAATATTTTCCCAATTCTTCAGCTGATTTAGAAGCGGTCAAGGGTATATACATAGAGAAATCCTTGCCTGAAAACAAACATGATTTCTCTGATATTGTTTTCTGTATTCTCTGACCAGGATAACTGGGTCCAAAGTAATATATAATTTTGCAAATGTTTTTCCAATTTTTAAAACTAAATGTTAAATCAGGTCATTACATACACAAAGGAGTGGTTCTCACTAAAGAGTAGCTTTACTCTTCAATGGTGATCAACAGTAACTGGAAACAATTTTTTTTCTCAAGACAACTGGGTGAGATGTTGTTGGTATCTGGTGGACAGAAGCCACTGGTGCTGCCAGACACCCTGTAGGGGTGTATAAGACAGTCTCCCACAACAAAGAGTAATCTGGCCCAAATTGCACTATATGATCAAGTGTGAGAAGCTCTACCATTAAAAGATATATTACAGTGAGTTACACAAGGATAAAATAATCCCATTACTTTCCACTTCAGAGGTTGTTCACATATCTGGTCTCTCCATAAACAGTTCTGAGATCTCTTAGTACCAACTTTACCAACAAGGTGACTGTTAAGAGAAATTCCAAGCTTTCATATTCAGGTTCCATTGATAATGTGGTAGTTTGGAGCTGTTATGGACCCCATAAAAAGCCATGTTCTTTTAATCCATTCTTGTGGGTGCAGACTTATTGTGGGTGGGAACTTTTGATTATGTTATTTCAAATGAGATGTGACACACCCAATTTTTGATGGGCCTTAATTCTTTATGGGGTCCTTTGTAAGAGGATAAAAAACAGAAGAGCCAAGAGAACTCAGAGAGTGCAACACCCATAGAAGCTCAAAGAGCAGGCCACAGGAACCAGAAACTGAAAGCAATGAGAACCAGGAGTGGTTCTCTAACCACCTGCCTTGATATCTGACAAAGGATCCCAGGGGAAAAGGAATAGCAGACAGCATCCATCTGCCTTCCTTTGTGACAGAGGAATCCCACATGCCATCGGCTTTTCTTCCACAGTGCTATCATCTTATTGATGCCTTAATTGGGACATTTTCATGGCCTTAGAACTGCAAATTTGTAAATTAATAAATCCCTATTGTAAAAACCTATTTTTTGTTTATTGCATTCCTGCGGCTTTAGAAAATTGAAAAAGGTGGTGTTAGTGTATGATACTGAAAAAAACAAAACAGTGCATGCTTTTCATTTTCTTTGTACTGTTTTCCTTCTCATACTAATAGCTGTTGCAGAATATTTGGTTCTGCAGACTAAATTGTTTTCATTTCCTATCTAAACTATTTAATACTCATGGGGAAAATTTTTTTCTATTATGGGCTTAAGATATCTCTCTGCCTAATTCAAGTCATCTTTTACAGTTCTCTCTCCATTCACATCTATATTTAATTAACTCCATTAGATAAAAAATGAAAACAACCTTCAAGCTCCCCCAAATATCAATTATACCCCTTCTCAAATAACCACATTAGTCCAACCAACATGCCTGTGGGATTGCCATTACTTCCCCTGTTGCTGAAGATGCCATGATGAAAAATGTTAAAGGCTTTATGTATTTTTGTGTGTCTCTGGGGTCCATGTTCATTAAATTTTCTGAAGCAATCATTTATCTCTGGAGTATAGCATTGAGTTTTCAAGAAAACTACCCTATCTTGGGACAAAAACAAGTGTTAATGTCTTTTCAATGTAAACAAGGTGTATAAAAATCTATGAGTGTACTATTGCAATACAATTCTTTTCAGAATTCATGATGAATTGCAGAGTTTTGTATACTGTTTCTGATGATTGCCTCTGTGAACCGGTGTTCACATCACCATTATGAAATACAAAAATGTGTCTTACCATGTTTGCCTGTCTCATATTCAAAAGTTCCTAAATTCTTATACTGCATAGTGTTGAAAGTCACACCATATATCTACTGATTTAGCTTATAAAAGCTGCTGGAATGCAATATACCAGAAATGGAATAACTTTTGAAAAGGAGAATTTATTTAGTTGCAGGTTTACAATTTTAAGGTTGTGAAAATCTCCAAAATAAGGCAAAGCTAAAAAAGGTCCAAAATAAGGCATCTGTGGTAGTTATAACTAGCAACCTAGTTCTGTTGCTGTGGACATGAGCCAATGGTATGTGAACCTCATCTGTTGCTGATTTACATCTGCAGTCAGCTAGGAGGTGTGCCTGCTGCAATGAGTGACGTTTGGCTTAATTGGTTGGTGCTTAAATGAGAGAGGTCAATGTAGCACAGCCCAAGCAGCTTGGTATACCTCATCTCAGCACTCACAGCTCAGCCCAGGTGTTTGGAGATGCAGAAAGGAAACACCCCAGGGAAAGACGTTGGAACCCAGAGGCTGGAGAGAAGGCCAGTAGAGACCACCCTGTGCCTTCCCACATAAGAAGCTTTCTCTCCAGGCTTCCTCAAGGGCAGCATTTTCTTTCTACTTCTACAATGGTGTCTGGCTGTGTGGGCTCTGCTGGTTCTAAGCTTTTTCCAAAATGGTTCCTGTAAGCAACCCACCTTGAATGGGTAGAGAAATATCTCCATGGAAACCATCTTATCATAAGTTAAAATCCACAATTGAGTGGGTCACATCTCTAGTGAAACAATAAGAAGATGCCACCCAGCAATATTGAATGAGGATAAAAGGACATGGCTTTTCTGGGGTGCATGATAGCTTCAAACCAGCACATCCACTAAATACTAGAAATGTGTGAGAATGCTAAGTAGATGGTGGCTGAACGTCTCAGGATAGAAATATTTACTTATAGGAATGTCTCTACTTTTATTTGTTTTTTAGCATGTTCTTAATGACTTGATGCTAATTCCTGCCCTGTAATCTCAAACATATTATAAACGCACCCAGACTATATCCCGCATTCACTTTGTGATAACTTTCCATTTTTGGTTTGAGTCATCCAAAATGCACTGATCTGTTTAACTTTATGAGACAATTTATTAATTCATTAATTATTTCTTCATTGAAATGAGTTTCTCAGCCAGAAACTATTCTATGTATTCACTATTTATTAAACACCTTGCTGTTTCTTCTTTTCTAATCTGACACCTGTCTGTAATATCTGAGATCATATCAGTGAAGGAAAATGATTGACTTCAAGAGGTGATTAGGTCAATTGGTAAGAATGTGAGACCCGGAGCTAAACCAACTGTGTTTGAAACCTGGCTCTAATGTCTAATATCTATGTGAAGTTGTAAAAATTACTTATCCTCTCTATGCCCCCATTTGTCTTCTGGATAAAAGGATGTATTAATAGAATCTATATCACAGATTTGTTGTGACCATTGCATTAATTAAGATATGAATAATGCTTATAATAGAGTAGTCAGTAAGTGTTTGATATTATTATTACTTGAGTGTCCTTATAACCATCCAAAAGATGTCTTCTGTTAAAATACTTGGTAACATTCATCCTGACATAGCAATAATTCATGCACTTTTATCTTTCATTCTGATAAAGTGAATTCATTCTATTTCATTAAATACAGGAAAATTGATTTCATATGTGTGAACTAAGGAAATATTTTAAATTCTAATAACTTTAACGGAATCCTAGGAATATTCCAATAATATGTGTAAACAGACATGGGAAAATGTGAGGGTTGGCATAAAGCAACTGTATCCCCAAGATAACTCTCCTGTAGACATGTATCCATAAGGGGTGCAAAATTACTTGCATTAAAAAGTAGCATATGAAAATTAGAGCATAATCTTTTTTTGCTTCTCATAGTAGGATGATCAAACAATAAACATTAATGGATAGTCTTCTATCCCTAGAATCCAAAAATAATTGTAAAATAGCTTTTAATCATGTTTTTCAGAGAAATAAGTACATATAATAAGTAAACAATATTATTAAACAAGAATACACAGTTGTAGAAAAAGTTAAAACCAGAGACCTTCTATGGCTGCCATCAAGAAATTTATATACCTATTGATATAGACATAATGGGCTGACTTGACAAAAACAGATCTTAGTTGATCCTGCATATTAGTTAAATACAAAGTACAGTGTGTTAATAAACTCATAGACTCATATATGAAATAAAGGAACTGATGAGGAAAGAGTGGTGTTTTTAGGCTTCAAATGGGAACATTTGAGCAAATTCAGAAGCACTGAGATTTTATAAACAGAATTGAGTCAAATTCTAACATACTTATGGAAAAAGTATGATGACTAAAACAAATGGAAAGTTCTTACAAGAAAATACACTTACACACACGTGCACACAGGGACACTGCAAGTTTTATTCCAGGATGGGAGATAAACATCAGAATCTTTGCAATAATGCTTCTGTACCTACAGCTCTTCCTGAATCTCACTCAGCATGCCAACTCTACTTGCCTGCTTTTTTCTGTCTATAGCCCCTGTCTTAGTTTCTTCACTGCTGAAACAAACATTGTGCAATATGTAGGCATAAACAACTGGAATTTATTGGCTCAGTTTTGAGGGTAGGAATAGTCCAAAATCAAGACCCTAGGAAGGTAATGCTTTCTCCATGAAGACTGGCATTCTGGTGCTGGCTGCTGCCAATACCTGGTACTCAGCTGTTATTTTGCTATCTGATATATGCAATATACCAGGACAAGAATGGCTTTTACAAAATGGGAATTAAATAAATTACAAGTTTGAATTTCTAAGGAAGTGAAAGTATCCAAGGCTTCCATGAAAAGATACCTTAGTTCAAAGAAAACCTATGCATCTACAACACCTCTGTCATCTGGGAGGGTACACTGGTCCCTTGCTCCTGGGCTCCATTGCTTTCTGTCCCTGTGCAGATTTCTCACTTTCCTTTTCCAGGGTTGGCTTTCATCTCTTGGCTTCCCTTGGCTCTCTCCAGGTTCTGGCCTGTTTAACATCTCATGGCAATGTCTGCTGGGTTCCAAACATCTCAAAATTATCTGTGTCTCTATTTTCCAATTTCCACATCTGTGTCAGCTCTACTTTGAAGTTTCTGTCAGCTGTGAGGTTTCTGTCAATTCTCTAGGCTCTGTCTTTTCTAGCATTTCTGGCTCTCTCTCCAAATATGTCCTCTTTAAAAGGATTCCAGTAGGCCAATCAAGACCCACCTAAAATGGGTGGAGTCATATCTCTATCTAATCAAAGTTAATACCAACAATTGGGCGTGTCATATCTCTCTGGAGAAAATCTAATCAAAAGATTCCAACCTACAGTATGAATCAGGATTAAAAGAAAAGACTGCTCCTACAAGATTGGATCAGGAATAAAGCTCGGCTTTTCTGGGGTACATAATAGATTCAAACCAGTACATTAGCTTTTCCTTCACATGATGATGCACATGGTGATGTCTTTTACTTTCTCTTATGGGTTCAATTTACTTATGGGTTCTCTTATGGGTTCAATAAACCAAAACCAAGAGCATGTACAATTTGGGGTACCAATTCAATACACCGCACCCCTAGGACATTCTATTATACTTCAATATTTACTTAATTATCATGTTCATAATCCATTCCTCCCCTACAAGCAAGGCAACTATCTTGACTCTTTTGCTCATAGTTTGTTTGCAACATTTAGAAGAGTGATTGTACATAACCTATTAATATATGTTGAGCTTATTTGAACTTTATGTCCCCTCAGTGGGCACACAAAGCAAGACTTAAAGTTTATAATCTAATTTATAGAAATTGTAGTGTACAGCAATCTTTAAGAAAATATATTTTATACTTTTTCCAACCATTATACATGGCATTATTTTACAAATTTGTCCCTCAAGCTATGGATCAAGGAGTTCAACATGGTAATAACCAGATTGTAAAATATGGAAACTGCTTTATCAGTGTCAAACTAATAACTGGACTGGGGCTGTATAAACATAAAAATTCAAGTCTCATGGAACATTATTTATTTTCAGTCTTGAATTCCATTTTTCATTTAATTATATTTCATATAATAAAATTTTTGATGTTTCAAAGATGTGAGATTTTGGCCAACCAATCATGAAAAAATAATTGAAAAATTAACATGAAAAGAAAAAGAGGGAGATCCTATTGTGCTTAGATAACTCTGTAGTATAATACACATAGCAATGAATCAAAATACTTAATATTGTGTTAAGGATTTGTAATTGAATAAAAGTGAAATCTTGCAAATGCCACTGAAATGGTATGAATATGTGTAATCTATTGCACCATGAGAAATAATCTATTCACCTATAACAAAGCCTTAGTATTGGCTCCTTTGCTTCTTAACATGGCATAGTGAGAATAACATATGGATATTTTTCACCATGAGACTTTCTTTGAGGATATTCTAAGAGATATTTTATTATCCCTGATTGATTTGAAGGTATAATAGAGAGTGTCTATTAATAGTCTAGGACAATCAGAATTTATCAGGAGCAAGTATTTATTTATTCACTCATTTACTTCATACATTACTACTTTTTTTCTTTTGGTTAACTTTGCATCTTAACACACTGGAATCTGTAATAGAATATTGTATCTATAAGATAGGTCTCTTAACATTCCACAATTTCTACAGTGCTCTCCTCAAATGGATGACACAATGGGGAAGTTTTAAATATTGCTTTATTGAATTATTTAAAACGTTCAAATGGAATAAAATAATAAATTGTGTATACATAAGGTCTTGGATCCTCAGAAATTTCTTTTGTTTTTGGTGTTTGTTTATTTTTGGTTGTTTTGTCATTGTTCTTCTCTTTCAATTTTTCTTTAACTACAGGGACAGAAGTTTGTTAGCCTTGCTTTTTATTTTATAGTGAATTGCCAGCATCTTTCTCCTCAAAACTTCACTTTCATTATATCTTCTTTCTTACATTTCAAAATTCATGTTTTTTTCCCATTCTGCTCAATACCCCTCCAATTCTTCTTTACCACCTTCACAAATATTCCAGCATATGAAATATGTCCTACATTTTCAGTATTTTCTTTTAAAAATATAGTATCTGTGGGGAAGTATTTTAGTATGTATTATGGTTAATTTTTTGTGCTTACTTGATTGAGTTATGGTATCAGTTGTATGGTCAAACACTAATCTAGATATTTCTGTGTAAGTATTTCATAGATATGATCTGTGTCTACAGTCAGTTGACTTTAATAAAGGAGATTGTCCTCCATAATATTTGTAGGCCTCATATAATCAGTTTGAAATCTTAAGTGCAAGAACTGGGGTGGCTGCCGTGGCTCAGCAGGCAGAGCTCCGACCTGCCGTGCTGGAGGTATGGAGTTCGATCCCTGGTGCCTCCTGCCCATATGCAAATTAAAAAAAAATTTAAAAAAAAGAACTGATGGTACAAATAAAAGTTCTGCCTCAAGATTTCAATCTCTAATAGAAATTCCAACCTGTTGTCCTGCCTTATGAAATTTAGACTTTCCAACCTCTGTTATGACATGAAAATTCCTTAAAGTAATTAATATTTACCTATCTACCTACCTGCCTAACTAACAATAAATAAAGTTACTTGTTTTGTTTGTTTTTTGTTTGTTTCCTCCTACAAAAACTCTAATACACTATTTATGGATGTTATTATGCTGTAAAGCTTAATTTTGCATGTTAGGTCACTTATTATTATTGATGGTTCCATATTATGAAAATTTTTTGCTTCTTTCTCATTATAGTGTATAATATATATCTGACAGATATCACTCATCTATTTTTTAATGATAGTTTCTTTTATCTCTTGATCTTTTAGTTACCATTAACATGACTACAACATATGGGTTTAATAAACAGCCTTGACCTTATCCCCTTTTAAATGCTGTGGACAAAATTCCCTGTGATATACATAACACACCTCTGCCTCTGTCTGTGTTT
This sequence comes from Myrmecophaga tridactyla, assembly GCA_004026745.1. Taxonomy (NCBI): domain Eukaryota; kingdom Metazoa; phylum Chordata; class Mammalia; order Pilosa; family Myrmecophagidae; genus Myrmecophaga; species Myrmecophaga tridactyla. The sequence goes on from PVIY010006901.1 coordinate 45,134, forward strand.
GTATGTATATGTGAAGATAAGGACATATGGAGAAATATACACAAGGAGCGATACATATAAACAATCACTTCATATATGTATATTTATGCATATGTATTTATACACATAATACACAGATCTGTAGTGACATATCTTGGCAAAAGGTAAAATAACATTTAATTTTGTTAACTATTTTGGCTTGATTATATCTACATAATCTCCCAGCAGTAAATAAATGAAGTTTTCTGGATATTCACATCCACAAAAAATGAATGATGTTCTCATTAATTGGGTATTTTTTGTGTTATATAGCTTTCATCTATGTTACTATGTTACTTTTCCCCTTTTCTCTCTAAGTTGTCCAATGTTTAACATTTTATATATGTATTAACTGTAGGTCTGTTGCTTTTATTGTTTTTTCCTCTTGTTTTGGTTGAATATCTTGGTATTTTTACTAATAAAAAACCCTCTGTGAGGTATGTTCGAACACAATAAATTTCACAGCTATATCGGAAAATTTTAAAAAAGCTTGCCATTTTTATCACTTGTGAAACCAACAAAACCATCAAGATAATGAACATATACATCACCCCCAAAGCTTCTTAGTGTCCCTACTTAATACCTCCATTCTACTACTTCTTGAGATATGCGGCCATGAAACTGAGATAGTAAGGATGTGTTACAGCTTGTTTAATGATTCACTCCTTGTAGGACTTGTGAATTGTCTCTAGTTTTTGGCTATTATTAATTAATCAATTAGGAACATTCACATAAAGGGTATAGTAAGAACATTAGTTATTTATCTGGGATAAATATCCATGAACCCACTTGATTTGTTGTTTTAATCTTGATCAAGACAAATTTATCAATTTGGGCTTTTACAGATTGATCTTTTGACATCAAGTCAGTGAAATCTTTATCGATCTCTAGACCCTAATATTTTAGTTTTTTTCTATGTTTTTGTTTAAAATGTCATAGTTTAATATTTTGCATTAAGGTCATGACCCTTTTGAGTTAGCCTTTGTTTGAAGTTTGGCATGGTCACATTCCTGTGTCAACTTGGCCAGGTGTCAAGTGCTGGCTGGTCTGTTACTATGAGAACATTCATGGACTTAAATCATGATAACATTGGCTGCATCCACAGCTGATTGCATTTGTAATCAGCTAAAGGGAGTGTCTTCTGCAATGAGTGATGCTTAATCTAAAGACTGGAAGGCTTTAAATGAGGATTCAGAAGAGACAGTTACTCTTTCTGCTTCAGCCAGGCAGCTTCTCCTGAGAGTTTGTTGAGGACCATTATCAGAGCTGCTGTTTTCTGGCCTGCCCTATACATCTTGGACCCTTACATCTCCATGGTTGCCCAGGCAGACTCTCCTGAGAATTCATTGAGGACCTTCATCAGATCTGCCAGCTTGCTGCCTGTCCTTCAGAACTTGGACTCTACATCCCCATGGTTACATGAGACACTTTTATAAATTTTATGTTTATGGATATCTCCCACTGATTCTGTTTCTCTAGAGAACCCCAGCTAACACAAGGCTTAATAAAGATGTCTTGTTATGTTTATTTTCTCATGTCCACATCACATTTTCTCCTGAACAATTTGTTGCAAAGACCATCTTTTTTCCACTGAGTTGCCAGTACCCTGATGGAAATTAGTTGGACTTCCTGTGAGTGTATTTCTGGATTCCTACAGTATTCCGTTCAGTTATGTTTCCTCCCTTCCTTCAACACAAAAGTCTTATAGTTGTATGGTAGGTCTTAATGTTTGGTAGAATGATTCCTTTCACATTATCCTGTTTTGTTTCATTTTGTTTTCATCTGTTTTAACTGCCTCTGGTCCTTGGCCTTTCATATAAATTTTAGTGTAAGCTTCTTTATGTCTAAAAACCTATCTTGCTGGGATTTTAATTATTTGTATAAAACTCATAAGTTAATTCAGGAAAAATTGATACCTTTACTATGTTTAATATTCTCATCCATTAATTATTATTCCCATGTATTTAGATTGTCTTTGATTTCTTTAATCAGGGTTTCATATGTCTCACACACAGATCCTATGCATCTTGGTTTAATTTCTACCTAATATTTCATTATTATTTGCATGATTGTAAATACTATTTCTTAATTTATGCTTCTAAATGTCCATGCTACTACATATAAATCTGCTTGACACTTGTTTGTTAACTTGCTGAGCTGACATTTTAATTCTAAGTTTTAGGTTTTTTTCTTTGGAGTTCATCTGATTGTACTTTTACATAAGATGCCATTTTCAAATGGAATATTTTAATTTCTTTTTTGCTAAGCTATATGCTTTTTATGTTCTATTCTTGTTCTATTGCACTGACTGGTGTTCCAAGCTTGTATAACCTGTGTAAACCCTGTGTGATCTAGATTAGTTTGCAATTTAAGAAAGTGTTTGTAAATGGAGTCATTTTTCATACTCTTATTACTCTGGTTTAGTGTTTTAACCCTCATAAGTATTTTGAGAAACTTCAATATTTTTATGCATATCAAAAGCTCATTATTTTTTCATTGCTGAGTGGTATTCACTTGGTTAGATATACCACAATATTGTTATCCATTCTCAATTGGATGAAAATTTGAGTTATTTCCATTTTTAGGTTCTTACAAATGAAGCTATTATGAACATTATAGACGCATCTTTACAAGAAAATATGCTACCATTCCTCTTGAAAAATAAATGAAAGTGGATTGACTTAAGACTGCGCTTAAAACAAACTTACTCAAAGTATTTATACCACTTCACTTTTTCACTCACAATGTATACAGGTTTCAGTACTTCTAAATACTTTTCAGCAACTAGATTGTTTTAATAGATATAAAGAGAAATGCATTAGTGAAAAATACATTTATGAAAAATGTTGCTGGGTATCTTCTCATATGCTTGTTGTCACTGTATATGCCATTTATTTATAAGCTGTTAGTGAATGGTCTTTGGTGAAGAACATACAAAAACAGTCCCTATTTTGGGGGCTGTTTATTTTACTATTATTGAATTTTTGAGATTTCTGTGTGTACTGTGGCTACAAGTCCACAATGAGACACTTTATTAAAAACAACGTTTCTTAGAATACACTTGTTTTTACATTCATTTTAGAGCACAAAGTTAGATGTTTTACATTTTTATATGGCCCATTGTATAAAATTTTTATTTTATTAGTTTATTTTGGTAATCTAAAAAATCTTTGCATAATCCAAGGTCACAAGAATTTTATACTATTTTCATAAATATTTTAGCATTTTAAACTTTACAAGTAGATATATGTTTCATTTTGAGTAAATCTACGTACATAGCATAAGGTACAGCCCATGTTTATTATTTTGCTGATGGATATCTAATTATTCCAGCACCTTTTTTTGAAAAGACTGTCCTTTATCCATTGAATTGTCTTGGGCTATTGGGGAAATGTTTTCACACATGTGTGGGGTTAGTTCTGGTCTCTTCTCAATATTGTTTCTTTTATCTATTTCTTGATTTGTATACATTTCTTTTTTAGCTTTAAAATCAGGCTTATGGCTGGTGCAATGGTAGCTCAGTGGCAGAATTCTCGCCTGCCATGCTGGAGACCTGGTTTCAATTCCTGGTGCCTGCCCATGCAACAAACAAACAAACAAATGAAGGAACAAAACAGATTTATGGGGTGCATAGGTGGTTCAGTGGTGGAATTCTTGTCTTCCATGCAGGAGACCCAGGTTCGATTCCTTGATCATACACTCCAAATTCAAAAAAAAACCAGATTTATGAAGAATTAATTCACATAGCATACACTTCACCAATTTAAAGTGTACAATTCAATGGTTCTTAGTAGATTCACAGATTTTACAACCACCACTGCAGTCAATTTTGCATTATTTTCACCACTTTGAAAGAAAACTATGCACATTAGCTACCACCTCCCTGACTTTCTATCAAATCCCAACCAAGCCTAAGCAATAAGTAATCAACTTTCTGCCTTTATGGATTTCATTTCCCTATTTTTTACTTTTTAAAGAAAGGAATCATATAATATGTTGTCTTTTGTGACTGGCTTCTTAGCACAGAGTTTACAAGGTACAACCAAGTTATATCATGTATTAATAATCCATTCTTCTTTTTTTTCTGAATGCTGTGTAGTGGGGATCTCATTTCATTATTTTTCCATGTGAGTATCCCATTTTTGCAGCACCATTTGTTGAGTTGTTTCTTTTTGGGGCAGGGGGGTGAGAGAATGTGTGGGCTGGGAATCAAACCTGAACTCCTACATGACAGGCAAGAATTCTATCAATTAATTATCCTTGCACGCAACTTCATCCTTCATTGTGGTCAAACAATGTCCCATTATATGTAAATAAAGATTTTGTTTATCAATTTTTCTATATTTTTTTCCATTTTTTTTACTATTACGAATAATACTGTTCTAAACATTTGTGAACAAGATTTTGAATAGACATTTATGTTCATTTCTTTTGGTTTATACTTAGAAATGAAAATAATGAAGCATATAATTCTATGTTTAATTATTTCAGGAACTGCCAAACTGGTTTCCAAATTGGCTGCACCATTTTATGTTCCCACCAGCAATATTTGCAGGTTCCATTTTCTCCATAGCTTGCTAGCAGTTGTTATTGTCTGACTTTTTTACTAGTATATTTTGTTAGAAAAGTTGTAGGTTTTCAAAAATACTATGCATAAAATATATGGTACATTTGTTAAAATTTGTGAAAGAACATTTTTATATTTGTACTATTAACTATGGTCCATCATTTACAATAAAGTTCCTTATGTGGTACAGTCTAATGATTTTTCATGTAATTCTTATTCTATTAACATATATATGACCTAAAATATCCTCTTGCTAACCACATTCATATACAATTCAGTGCTGTTCATTACATAAACAATTATGTGCTACCATCATGAGCATCCATTACCAAAACTGTACAATTAACCAAAATAGAAATTCGGTATAATGTAAGAATTAATTCCTCATTCCAAACCCCAAACTTAGCCCCTAGTAACCTATATTCTACATTCTGACCTTATGAATTTGCTTATTCTAATTATTTCCTATCAGTGAGATCATACAAAATTTTCCTTTGTGTATGATATTTCACTCAGCATGCTGTCTTCAAGATTCATCCCTATTGGCACACATGAATTAGATCACCAATACTTTTTAATGCTGAATAATATCCCATTGTATGTATATACCACGTTTTGTTTATCCACTTACTGGTTGATGAACATTTAGATTGCTTCCCTCTTTTGGTAATTTTGAATAATATCAGTATGATCACTGTTATGCAAATATCTGAACAAGTTCCTGCTTTCAATCCCTCTAAGTATAAACTTAGTAGTAGAATTGCTGGATCATATTGTATTTTTCTGAGGAGCTGCCATACTGTCTTCAACAGCAGCTGCATGATTTTACATTTCCACCAGCAATGAATGTGTGTTCCTAGTTTCAACATCTACTCCAATTTTTTTTTGTTTTTTAATAGTAACCATTCTAATGATTGTGAAAAGTATCTTATTGTGATTTTGATTTACACTTCTCTAATAGCTAATGATATTGAAGATTTTTATATGATTTTTATACATTTGTATATATCTGTGGAGAAATTTTTATTCAATTTATTTTGAATATTTTTAAATTGAATTCTTTGTCTTTTTATTCTTGACTTGTAGGTTTTTTTTATATTCTGGATGCTAAACCATTCTCAGATATGTGGTTTCCAAATATTTCCCCCCTTGAGAAGGTTCTTTCACTTTCATTATAAAGTTCTTTGATGTGCAAGTTTTTAAGGTCCTATTTATCTATTCTTGTTGTTGTTGTTGCTTGTACTTTGGGTGTAAAGTCTAAAAACCCAATGCCTAACATAGGAACCTGAAGATATTTCTCTACATTTTCTCTTAGGATTTTTGTAGTCCTTTTTCTTATGTTTAGTCTTTGATCCTTTCTTAATAGTATTTGTTTATTGTGTGAGATAGGAATCTCCCTTCATTGTTTTCCATATGGATATCCAGTTCTTTCAGCACCACTTATAGAAATGACTATTCTTCCCCATTTGAGTGATTTGAAAACTTTTTCAAAAATTAATTGGCCACAGATGTGAAGGATAATTTCTGAACTGTTAATTCACTCTCATTAACACTATCCTTGTGTCAATATCATGTTTTCACCACTGTACCTTTGTAATAAGTTTTAGTCAGGAAATATGGATCCTCCACCTTTTATTCTGAAGCTTTTTCCAAAATGCTTCCTCTTTTAAAGGATTCCAGTAAAGTAATCAAGTTCCACCTGGAATGGATGGAGTCACATCATCATCTAATCAAGTTTAATACCTACATTGGGTGAGTCATATCTCCATGGAAATAACCTAAACAAGATGCCAACCTACATTATTGAATAGGGATTAAAAGAAATGGTTGCTCCCACAGGATTGAATCAGGATTAAAACATGATTTTTGAGAGTACATAATCCTCTCAAATCAGTACACATTCAAAATAAATTTGATGATTTGCTTTCCCATTACTAAAATATAGTCTGTTGGGATTTAGATTGGGATTGCATTGGCTCTGTAAATTATTTTGGGTAAAGCTAACATCTTGACAATATTTAGACTTCCAATCCATGATCCCGAAATGTCATTTCATTTATTTATAACTCTCATATCTTTTAGCAAAGTCTTGTAGTTTTCCTTTACATCCTTGCTTAAATTTATTGCTAGATACTTTATGTTCCTAGATAGTCCTAGATATTTAATTCTTTTTATTGCTACTGTAAATGGAATTTGTTTCTTGATTTCCTCCTCAGATTGCTCACCACTAGTATATAGTAACACTTCTAATTTGGGGGTATTGATCTGGTACCCTGTCAATTTGTAGAACTCATTTATTAGCTCAGGTAATAAAGATTGCAGACTGTTTGGTACTTTATAATAAGATCATGTCAATATCAAATAATGAAAGTTGTGTTTATTCTTTTCTAATGTAGATGTCTTTTATTTCTTTTTCTTGCCTACTAGCTCTGGCTAGAACTAACATTGCTGTGTGGAATGTAGTGGTGAAAGTGGTCATCTCTATTTTATCCCAGATCTTAGAGGGAAAATGTTCAGTGTTTCAACATTGAGTACCATGTTAGCAGTGAGTTATTCAAATATATTCCTGTCATATTGTGGTGGTTTCTTCAATTCCTGCCTTTTGAAGTTCTTTTTAATCAAAAAAGGATGCCAAATTTTGCCAAATGCCTTTTCTGTCCTAATGGCGAGGATCATGTAGTTTTCCTTTCCTTCATTTTGTTAGTGTGGTATATTACATGAATTGATATTCTTATGTTGAACCAACCTTGCATACTTGGAATAAATAGCACTTTACCCTAGTGTATAATTCTTTTAAGGTACTTTTGGAATAAAAATATGGTACGTTTTATAAATTGGCATGTTTTCCTTGCACAGAGGCCATGTAATCTCTGCATGATTCCAATTTTAGTATATATGCTGCCAAAGCAATTACCATGTCAGTGCATTTGGTTCTTTTTTCATTAATCATTTGAAGTTTGAAGAAAAGAAAAAACAAGTTTGTTTGTAAAATAGAATATAAGGTTATATTTACACGCAAACTTTTGTTAAATTCAGCTATTATAACATTTCACCTTCTGTTATGTCATAAATATTTAGTGGTAATAATTTTGGGGGAAATGTGCAAGCAAAAGATATAAGAAAAATTTAAGTTTCTTACTCCCAGAAGCTCCATTAAATAATATTTTCATTTAAAAACTCATTGTATAAAAATTGCAGTAATATTTATTCTGACATGGCATTATTAATATACTGCTTCCTTTACCATTGGCTCTCTTTTATTCAAAGCTCCACAAAAATAAAATTCTTTGAACACTAAGATAAATACAACTAAGTACAAAATGTACATTGATATTTAGGGAGAAGTATGGAACAATTATATCCAGAAGACAAGACAACCATTTAAATTGCTACATATCATACTCCATTCTAACTCAGTATACTGTTAAGTCCAAATCATGGGATTATCAGCTTTTGCTTACTTCAAGGAGGATGATTAAATCAATACAATCAAAGTGGATCCTAATAAAAATATATTGCACACAAATATATTGGAGAAAAGTTTGAAGAGAAGTTACTTGTGAAAAGATGTATGCTAATTCATAGGAGAACAAATATTTACACTTGGGAGCTCCTACTACTGACTTCAAAAAAATTATGTTAATTGGTATACCAACTGGAACAGAAAAATTGATTGATTTAGACAAAATAAGGTGCTGAGCAGAATATGTAGGCTACTGATTAGGAAATTCATTATTCCTACTTCTCATTTCATAGCGAGTGGCCACCACGTCTATTTTTGACTTCCTTTTTATTATATTTTCCTTTTTTACATTCTAGTATTTCATGTTTTCCATTTTGCCCAGTCCCTATCACAATTCTTCTTTCCCAACTTAACACATATTCTACTGTGTTTGGTTTATAGCTTATATTATCAAAATACCCTTATAAAATTTAAGATTTTTAAGTATATGTTTTACCATGCATATATGTTATTGTGCTATAAATATTATTGTTACATTTTAAAACTCTTATTTATTTTAATGTATCCACATTCTGAAACACTTGTCATTATGTCTGCATTATGTTCCATAATATACATGCTACAAATTTGACCTATCTGTTCATTAAGAGTAGACATTATTTTGTCTCCAACTCTCAGCTACAACCCACCCCACTCCAATGTACAGATTTAATAAACAACCTTGTGCTTGTTCCCTTAAAAATTGTGAACCAATTCCCCATAATACATTTTTCACAAATCTGTCTCTCCTGTGTGCATGTAGAAAAATATACCATCCTTTCCAGTTTTCTAGAAAATTTTGTAGAGATTTGGTCACTTGTTTTTCCCTAAATACTTGGTAACATCCAATCAAGCCACCTGGACCTGATATTGTTTAGAATATTCTAAATTTAAATTTTGATTCTTTACTTTTGAGTTTTTATTAGTGTGGTTGCGCCAAGTTGAATCTGTCCGATGTTGTGGGGGCAGCTATTTCTTTTAATTCCATTTCAATATTGTAGGGCAGAAAAATTTATTAGATTATCTCTACAGGGATATGACATACCCAGTGATGGGTGTGACCTCTGATTAGATGGAGATATGGCTCTATTCATTCCAGATGAAAATGAAAATTGCTACGGCATTGAATTTGTAGATGAATATGGGTAGAATTGACATCTTAACTATATTTAGCCTTCCTACCCATGAGCAGGGAATGTCTTTCCACCTATTTAGATCTTCTTTGATTCCTTTTAACAATGTTATGTAGTTTTCTGTGTGCAAGATCTTACATTCCTAGTTAAGTTCATTCCTAGGTACTTGATTTTTTGCTTGCTATTTTGAAAGGAATTTTTCCTTAATCAACTCCTCAGTTAGGTCATTACTTGTGTATAGAAACGTTACTGATTTTTGAACAATTAATTTTATATCCCACCACCTTGCTGAATTTGTTTACTAACTCAAGTAACTGTGTTTTAGATTTCTCCAGATTTTGCAACTATAGTATTATGACATCTGCAAATAAAGTTTTCCTTCTTCTTTTCCAATTTGGATGCTTTTTATTTCTTTGTCCTGCCTGATTGCTCTAGCTAGAACTTCTAGTGCAATGTTGAATAATAGTTTTGACAGAGGGCATCCTTGTCTCATTTCTGATCTTACAGGAAAAACTTTCAGTTTCTCTCAACTAAGTACGATGTTGGCTATTGGTTTTCCATATATGTAATTTATAATATTGAGGAAGTTACTTTTGATTTCTATCTTTTGAACTGTTTTTGTCAGAAGAAGATGTGGAATTTTGTCAAATTCTTCTTAAGCATCAATCAAGATGATCATGTGATATTTTCCTTTCAATTTGTTATAGTGCTGTATTTCACTAATTGATTTTCTTGTGTTGAACAATCCTTGCATTCTTGGTATAAACCCCACATTCTCGTGGTGTATAATTATTTATTTTAATGTGTTGTTGGGTTCATTTTGTTAAAATTTGCTGAGAATTTTTGCGTTTACGTTCATTAGGGAGATTGGCCTGTGGTTTTCCTTTTTCACAGCATCTTTACCCATTTTTGGCATTAAGATGTTACTAGGTTCCTAGAATTACTTACATAGTGTTCCTTTTTTCTCAATTTTTTGGAAAAGTTTGAGCAGGATTGGTCTTAGTTTTTGTTGGAATGTTTGATAAAATTCCCCTGTGAAGCCATCATACTCTGGGTTTTTCTTTGTAGGTAGATTTTTGATGACTGATTGAATCTCTTTACTAGTGATTGGTTTGTTGAGATCTTCTATTTCTTCCTGAGTCAGTGTAGCTGATTTGTGTGTTTCTTCAGGGTCTGTGGTAATGCACCCCTTCTCATTTCTGATTTTATTTACTTTCATCCTCCCTCTTTTTCTCTTTGTCGGTCTTGCTAGTGGCCCATCAATGTTATTGATTTTCTCAAAGAACCAATTTTTGTTTTATTAATTCTCTTTATTGTTCTTTTATTCTCCTATTCAGTTAAATCTCTTTCAGTCTTTGTTTCTCTTCTTCTATTTGCTTTGGGGTTTGCTTGCTGAACTTTTACCAAGTTCCTCCAGGTAAACAGATAAGTCCTTGATTTTTGCTTTTTCTAATATTTTAATTTTAATTTTTTTAATTTTCTTTTCTTTCTTGTTTTTTTAATATTGGCATTTAGGGCAATAAATTTCCTTCTCAGCACAGGTTTTACCACTTCCTTTAAATTCTGGTATGTTACATTCTTGTTTTCATTCATCTCCAGATAGCTACTGATTTCTCTATCAATTTATTTTTTAGTCCACTGATTGTTTAAGAGTATGTTATATAGTCTCCATATATTTGTGAATGTTCTTCATGATTGGTAGTTATTGATATCTAGCTACATTCCATTGTGATCAGAGAATGTGTTTTGAATAATTTCAATGTTTTTAAACTTATAAAGACCTGTTTTGTGTCCCAGCATATGATCTATCCTGGAGAATGTTCCATGAGCCTTAGAGAAGAATGCATATCTTTGTGCTTTGGGGTGCAATGACCTATAAATGTCTGTTAGGTCTAATTCACTTATCAAGTTTTTAACATCCCTATTTCCTTGTTGATCTTCTCTCTGTTGTCCTATCTATAGAGGAAAGTGGTGTGTCAAAGTCTCCTACAATTATTGTTGAAACATTATTGCTCCCTTCAGTTTTGTCAATGTCTGTCTCATCTACTTTGGAGCTCATTGATTGGGAACATCAACATTTATGATTGTTATTTCTTCTTGATGTATTTTCCTTTTTATTCATATACAGTGCCCTTCTTTGTCTCTTATGATGTCTTTACACTTAGTCTATTTTGTCTGATATTAGTTTAGCTACTCCTGCTTTCTTTTGGCTATAACTTGCATGGGACATATTTTTCCATCCTTTCACTTTCAATCTAATTGTATTCTTGTGTCTAACATGAGTCTCTTGTAAGCAGCATAAAGCTGGATTACATTGCTGAATCCATTCTGCCAATCTGTGTCTTTTAATTGGTAAATTTACTTCACTAACATTCAAAGTTATTACTGAAAAGGGCATTCTTGAATCCACCAACTTATCTTTTTACTTTATATGTCAGATATATATGTATGTATGTATGTATGTATGTATATTCCTTTCCCTCTTCCACTTTTTATCCTTTAAGTTACCCTTACCGGTGTTCTTCAATTCTGTGCCTTCTTCAGACTTCCCTCTCCTGTTTTTTTTCCCAATGGGCAGAACTCCTTTCAGTATTTCCTTTAGGGACAGTCTCTTGTTGACAAATTCTTTCAGTACTTGTTTGTCTGTGAAAAAACTTTAATTTCTCCCTCAGTTTTTTTTGTTTTGTTCTGTTTTTTTTTTAAGTTTGCATATGGGCAGGAGGCACCAGGGATTGAACTCCAGACCTCCAGCACGGCAGGTTGGAGCTCTGCCTGCTGAGCCACAGCAGCCGCCCTCTCCCTCAGTTTTGAAGGACAGTTTGGCTGGGTACAGAATTCTTGGCTGGAAGTCTTTCTCTTTCAGGATCTTAAATATATCATACCACAGCCTGATCACCTCCAGAGTGTCAGTTGAGTAGTCTGAACCCAGTTTTATATGATTTCCCTTTTATGTAGTACATTGTTTTGCTCTTGCTGCTTTCAAGATTTTCTGTTTCTCTTCAACATTTAACAGACTGCTTATTATGTATCTTGGGGAAGGCCTATTTGGATTTATTCTATTTGGGATTTATTGAGTTTCTTTGACCTGCATGTTTATATCCTTTATGAGGGTTGGGAAGTTTTCCCCCACTATATCTTCAACTAATCCTTCCAGCCATGTACTCTTCTCTTCTCCTTCTGGGACACCAGTGATTCTTATAGTTGTGTGCTTTTCTTTTGTCAATCATTTACCTGAGATCCAAAAAAATATTTCCTTTTTTGCTGCCATTTGCTTTTTTGCATATTCAAAATCAGTTGTCCTGTCCCCTAGTTCACATATTCTTTCTTCTGCTTCTTTAAATCTGCTGTTGTGTGTCTCTAGTATATTTTCTATTTTGTCTACCTCATCCTTAATCTTTGTGATCTTTGCTATTTTTCTATTTATTCTCTCAAATTCCTCTTTATGCCCTTCTACTGTCTTCTTAATCTCCTTTATTTCATTAGTCATCCCATTTATTTTGTTTAGTAGATTTATATGAACATCTTTGATGGCTGTGTTTCCTCTGGTGTTTTAATTTGTTCATTAGGTTGAGCTATATCTCTTTGCATCATGATATGCTTAGTGATCTTCTGCTGTCTTTGTGGCATGTAAATATCTTGATTGGCTTACTTTGGAAGTTTATTTCCTTCAGTGGTCTAAAGCCTTGTATTTGCATGAGGGATGTGGAGCAGGATGCAGGGTGCAGGGCAGGGCATGACAGTGCAGTGATGTGCTGCAGCAGAGATATAAGCACAGGTTGGTGATGCTACACTGGTTGATGTGAGTGTGTGAGCCCAGCATTGGGGAGGTTATCACTGTGTGAATCCAAGTGTCTTGGGAGTTGGACCCTGGTGTGTGCTGGTCTAGGGTGCAGGGTCCTTCATGGACATGCACAGAGCTGAGGGCAGTGGGTCAACATTGTGCCTGCAAAGGACATCAGCTTGGGGCAGAAGTGGCTGTGTTGTGCAGGCCACTGCCTTCCCAGAGCTGGGAAGTGTGACTGGGTCCATGTGTATGTGCAGATTTGGGAGGGCTGTAAACTGTTGTACATGTGGGAAGAGCTCAGAGGTGTGAGGTGGGGTTGCATGACTGTATGGTTTGTGGGAGGGTGTAGCCTGAGTATGAAGCTAAACATCTGCAGCCTTTATATGATGTCAATGACCTGCAGGGGGTAGGGACTGGCAGAGGTGAGACTGCACTTTCACAAGAGAGGTGGGTTGAGTTGGGCCAGGTGTGTCTACACTTGAGGGGCCAGGTACACATGTAAAATGTTGACAGGGTGGGGGCACTTGGAACACAGGGTGTGAGTCCAGGTGATGGCACTCAGGAATGTGGAGTACACATGAGTTGTGGGTCATGAGCTGCTCTGGTGAGGGTAGTGTATTCAAAGAACATGGCTTGGCTCACATCCTGGTTCCTGTCTCCCAGTTTGTGCACTCCTGAGGGCTCTAGGCTTCCATATTAGACTGTTTGCACCAGTCAGATAGTCTCCGGTTCTCTGATTCTCATTTCCCAGCTTTTGCAACTAGGCCACTTCTTACCTGGTGCAGAAGACTGTCCCAGATCACTCACACCTGGATTTCCCATCTTGGTCACCCTTCCCTCCATCCCCTAGCTGTTTCTTGGAGCAGGATTAAATTTGATCTATCCTATTCACCATCTTCTTGGAACTCTCATTGCTGACAAAGCATACAATTTTAATTGTGAAGTATAATATATTAACCTCTTATGGTTCATGTATTTTGCCTTTTACTTTAAAACAATAACAATTTGACTAATTCACAGTGATGCAGATCCTGTCCTACATTTTCTCTAGTACTTTTGCAGCACTAAGTTTTATATAATCATCTAAGGTTAATTTTGAGACAAGTTTTATACATGGTAAAAACTGAATCAGTGAGTCTTTTTTTGTGAAAAGAGACTGCTCAATTTTTTTCAGCCCCATGTTTTCAAAAGACTATACTCCCCCATAAATTTTCCTTGGCATCTTTGTTGAATTTCAATTGACTATATAGGAGTGAATCTACTTTTGAACACTCTATTCTGTTCCATTGAACTCAGTATATATCAATTTTCACCAAAATTACATTCTCTTGATTATTTTAGCTTTCTGATAAATTCTGAAATTAGATTATGTATCTTCCACCTTTATTCATATTCTAAATAGTTGTAACTATCTCAGTTCCTTTTGGTTTTTGTTTTCAACTGTAGAAGCAGCTTGTCGATATCTGCAAAAATGCTTGCAGAATTTTATTAGCTTTGCATTAAATGTAAAGAACAATTTGGGATTGCATTTAATGAACAGGTAGACTGTTTCCAAATGGTCTCACTACAAATACTATGTTTCATTGTCTCTATCTTTTTTAATTCAAATTCTTTGGCTTGAATTCCCTACTTACTAATTTAGACTCCTTGGATACAAGGCAAAAGCATACATGTATTTTAAACATTTTTTTCTAGAATTTCTTGTATATGTACCCAGATAGGTGTCTATGCATTAGTATATGAAATCCTAAATAATGCAAATATTTTGTACTATTCAAAAAGTATGAACTGTAACTCTGCTAGAATTAAATTATGTCTAATTTCTAGCTATATGAACTTAAGACATCTAATAGTCTAATATTCTATCATGTAACTTAATGCAGATATCTATACACTGCCTCATCTCTTCTTTTTATATTTCCCATCCCTGAATTTAGATTATAATTTATTTATGGTTTGTTTTTTCAGTACTTTAACGCTGGTGCTCCACATTCTTCATAATTGCTTTCCCTCTGATGAGAAATCATGTGCGATCCTTATCTTTTTTTCCTATATATGCAAAATACCTTTGACTGCATTTGCTAAGTTTTTCTTTTTTCTCAATTACTTTGGACAGTTTGATTAGGATATACCTTTAGGTTTATTTTCTATACAATTCATCTCTGGAATTTGTTAATCTTATGCTTTTTATGGCATTCAAAAAGCTTTTAATTATTATTTCTTTAAATAATTTTAAACTCTTCATTTAGGAGCTTCTTTTACATATAAACATGTCTGTTTGAAGTTGCCCCAAAATTCATTATTGCTCTTTTCATGATATTGATTCCTTTTGCTCTGTCTTTCAATTTGAATAGTCTCTGTTGCTATATCTAAAAATCCAATAATGTTCTGGAATGCTAGTCAAACTTATGGATTCTGTCTGACTATGATTGTGTTCCCCTTTCCAGTATAGTCTGGAAAACATATTAAGGCAGGATGTTTTTTCAGCCATATAGCACATCTCATTTTTCCCCACTTTCTTCAGTTTCTGATGTCAGTGTCATATCAAGAATATTGACTTTTCAAATGTTTAAGCTTAGTTTTCTTATTCTTGTTTTAAGTGGGAGACTAAGGTTTCAAGTTTTTCAGATTAGTATGAAGTGGGAGTGAGTTTTCAGCATATCTTGAGTTGAGTTCTGAATTTAGTATTTCTATTATTTTCTAATTACTAATATGCCTTTAATAACATCTTGTGTATAACATTACTATGAAGAAATACTATTGATATTTTCTTTAAAGCATGTCACCTGCTATCTAAATGACATTCATTTTATTTCCAAAGTCAGAGATAGGTAGAAAGAGAAAAGATGGATAAAGATAGTAACCAAAAGGAATAATCATTAACCAAAAAGGCCATGGTAGCTATACAGATAAGAAACAAAATGAGCTTAAAAATATTAAAAGAGATAGAAAAGGTAGTTTTTGCTTTTGTGGGCTTGAGACCAGGCTGGCTCAGGAGCTGGCCCAATGAGATGAGGGAAAGGAGTCAAATGGCACTACCCATGGCTATGTCCTCAGTCCCAGGAGTGCTGGCCTCTCCTGCCTGATCCAGAGACAGTGCCTCCTCTCAGTTGGGACCCTGCAATTGGCTCTCTTCCTCTACCTTCTTGGTTTCTCCTTCAGGCCTTCATCCTCAGTAAGAGGAGGGACAGGAAACATGGTCAGGGAGTTTCCTCAGGGTCTTTTATGTACTCCCCATGTTCACCTCTTCAAATGTCCCCTAAACAACTTCTGTTTCCTTTTTCCAGAAAGTAAAGCATCTCCACCATTCTGGAAAAGCTTCTCACCTTTCTCTTCTCAATGACCTAGTGATAGTGGTAGGTTCTGAGGGATGGTTAATAAACAGCACTTCATGACTGAAGATATATGGTTCTCATTTAATGATTGATGTTCTGAGCCAGTTACACAAACACAAATGTACTAAGACACATCATGATCAATAGATCACCTTGAATTCCCAGATTTCTCTGATGGATCTTCAGAGTGAGAAATGCAACGTTCAGGAAAATATCTCTATCAGACACAGGATGATAGCTATTGATCTGACTCATATGTGTGGTTTTTTCACAGGACTTTTTCTGTCTTTATTAGAGGAACACTAAGGAGGCAAGGGTGGTGACTGTGTTGATGACAGATTCTTCTCAGAACTTAGTAGTCATTGAGGACGTGTCCATGAATTTCACCCAGGAGAAGTGAGCTTTTTTGGATAAAACAGAAATAAGTATTCACAGAGACATTATTATGGAGAACTATAAGGCCCTGGTCATATTCAGGTATGAAATATACAAACCCAATCTGATCTCTCAGGTGGAATAATGATAAGGGCCGAGGACAAGGGAGAGAAGAGTTCTACAGGAATGGCATTTGTAACTCAAAACCAAGATAACAGCACTTCATCAAGATATTTCTGGTGAAAGAACATCAAATGGAATACAGTCATAGACAGGCAATGCTGGAGAGAAACTATATGGCTGTCATCAATGTGGAAAAGTCTTTAGTGAACACTCTTGTCTTAAGAATCACAAGAAGACTCAAATCACAGAGAAAATATCTAACAATAATGAGTTTGGAAAAGTCTTCTGAAAAAGCCTTTAGTAAGCTTCCAATTCATACTTGGCATGAGGAAACTCATACGTGAAAGGACTTGTGTGCATGCAATGGCTGTCATAGAGACTGCAATCTTTTAAGGTACGTGCGTGAGCTCACATTGGGAAAAAAACCCTATTGAATGCAAGGGGTCTGGGAAAGCCTTCACTAATTCCTCACGTCTTACAGGACATACAAGAATTCACAGTGGAGAGAAGCCCTATGACTTTAGGGAATATGGGAAAGCCTTCACTTAATCTTCAGGATGTATGTTATATCAGAACTCAAACTGGAGGAAAACAATAGAAATGTGAGGAATGTTGGAAAGCCTCACCAGTTCTTCATACTTTACAGAACATCTGAGAATTCACAGTAGAAAGAAGCCCTATGTATGTATGTATGGAATGTGGGGAAGCCTTTACTTGATCCACAAGACTTACTTTACACATTTGAATTCACACTGGAGAAAAGCTGTATGAATGTGAAGAATGTGGGAAAGCTTTATTCATTCCTCATACCTTACAAAACATGTAAGAGTTCACAGTAGAGAAAAGCCCTATTTATGTAATGAATGTGGGAAAGCCTTCACTCGTTTCTCAGGACCTATTTTAGACATCAGAATGCATACTGGAAAATAATACTAAAAATATAAGGATTGTGGAAAATACTTAATAATTCCTCAATTCTTAATTGATCTGTAAAAACTC
Organism: Myrmecophaga tridactyla; assembly: GCA_004026745.1. Lineage (NCBI taxonomy): Eukaryota > Metazoa > Chordata > Mammalia > Pilosa > Myrmecophagidae > Myrmecophaga > Myrmecophaga tridactyla. Next base: position 62,970 of record PVIY010006901.1, read on the forward strand.
ACCCAGGAGAGAAGGCATATGAATACAAGGAATGTGTAATAGCTTTCACTCAATCATCAGGCCTTAGAAAATATTTAAGAAGTCACACTGCACAGAAGGCCTATGGATGTAAGAAATGTGGGAAAGCATTTGCTTGGTCCACAAATCTTAATATACACATGCAAACTCATACTGGAGAAAAATTGTATGAGTGTAAGGAATTTGGGAAAGCCTTTAGATAATCCACATCTTGATATTCCCATATGAATGCACCCTGGAGAACATCCTATGAATGGAAAACCTTCACTAAATCATCAGCTCTTGCTAAACATCTATGAACTAAGGAACATGAGTTGTACAAGAGCACCACTAAGTTTAAAAATGTAAGAAACCATTTATTAGTCATACTTTCCAGAATAGATACAGTAAAAAAGTGAGAATTTGCTTTGGTGAGAATCTATGAAGTAACATAATAATTTTAACTGGAAAGATACTGATTTATGGAATCTGAGAAATGTTAATTCCTTCTACAGATCTTGGTGTAAATGAAAACTCATTTTGGTGAAAAGTTCTATGAATTAAAAATATGGGAATATCTTAATTAATTCACATTACTCAGGAGACTCAAGAATGTGAGACAGAGAAGGACATTGCATATTAATAATATAGATAAAAGTGTCAATCCATTGATAAGTTATAAGAAGTATAACTATATGCACCTAACAACTGAACACAAACTACATAAAGCAAAAATCAGCAAATATAAAGACCATCAGAATACATTTTAGTGGGTTTACAATTGAATATATAAGAAGGCATAGCTTTACATTGTCATGTCACTATAAAACCAGGTCATAAGTGGAAATTAGAGAGTTTAAATTATTTTCCAGAGCCAGCTCTGAATCCCCACACAGGTTTCAACACTAAAATAAATGACAATGAATGTATTTCTACTATTAGAGAACATGAAATATATGCATTTCAATACATTTATTTAAATAGCAAAGGAATTTTTGAATGAAAGATAGCAAAGAACATCTGAATCCACAAAATAAATAACTAATGGAAAACACAAAAATTTGAAGTCAAATATATAACTCTGCGCCGTAATTTTGCAGTGACATTTTCTTTGCTTAAACCTATAGTTGTAGAGATTTTAATCTTAGTTTTGATGTCCTTTAGATGCATATTAGTCATTCAAATGATAATTTGATGATATTGCAAACACTCCTCAAAGCCTTGGAGGTAAGATCAAGGGGCAGTCTTTTTACTCATTAGAAATTACAGTGTGGTTGAGTAACACTGCAATGAAACAGGTACTTTAATATTTTCATTTGGCTTCACCTCCAACTAAAAGTAGTGTCTTGCAAATGACATTGAGCATATGAACTATACTGTTAAATTTGGAAAATATCTGAAATGCACAGCACATATTCAAAACAGAAAATGCAATGTTCATAGAAAATATTGATAATATTTTTGTTCACTTAAAGGGAAAGCACTATGGAAATTTTGAGGTTAATTCTAAAAAAATCTGATTAACTACAAATGACAATATCATACTTGACAACTTTTTTGTGGGTGCAAGTGAAAGAAAACAATCATGAAAATATTAGCAATATTCCTTCTTCAGAGGTTGCATGATTGTACTATCCAAAAAATATTAACAAGTGAAGACTTAGATGTAGGAGTCTGGCTATCTTCAAAGACCATAATAAAAGTTGTTAAAACATAAGGTGAACCAGAAACTTCCGGTATAAAAACAGATTTTTAAGGCATGTGGCTAAGTCACGTAGATTGGTTAAATGGAAAATGTGGCCCATGAAGGGCCACTGGAAATCTGAGTGTCCCGTTTAGTTTCCTAGGTTGCTCAAACAAATATCATGAAATGAGCAAGGCTAAACAATTGAAATTTATTTTCTCATGATTTTAGAGTGTTTATTCATGCCCTTGTGGCTGAAGACTAAATGGAGAAGTGTTTAAACACTGCCAATAACATTTTTTTAAACAAAAAGGAAAAATAATACATTTACATGTAGTCATTTTTCCTTTATATGTTGTATTTTCACTTAATGAAATACAATATACATATAAGCAAATGCACGTATCATAGATACATCATTAAAAATTGGCACACTTCTTATAACCAGAATCTCTATTCAACAACAGTAATAATAACAATGACAAAAACATTATCAGGACCCCTGAGGATTCCCACATGGTTTGATGAATAGTATTAAAGCATGTCCTATTAACTTATAAATCTATTTCCATTATATATTAAATTCATTGTCCTGAGATTGCTCAGTCATAGGTATATATATTCTGCCATAGTGAATACTGACAACTAGTTTTCCAGTATGATTATAGCAATGTACACTCACACCTGCTGTGCATGGTAGTTATGGGTGCTCAATACACTTGTCAAATAATTTGTTTTTCATCATTTCATGATTTTTGTTAATTCTTTGTTCATGTTTTAAGATCCTTGTTTAAAATTTTTATGTGGTGAGCAAACTGTCTGAGGTACACCAGGGATGTTTTCCTGCCACATTATTTCATCCTTTGATATCACAACCTTATTTAACATTTTGTGATTTATTTTTGAAATCTGAGCATTTGGATATTTTAATCTGTTAACTATAGAGTTCAGATTCTCTGCCTTCTACAAGTTTGTTTAATTGTTGAAGGGGATATTAGAATATTTGTTTAGTGATTTTTCCATGCTATTTTTGTGAAGACTCATGTGCATAATCTCTGAAGCCTCTGCTTCTTTAGCTAGTGTTCAGCTAAAGAGATTTAGAACAGCAATTCCTTGTACGTATGGAGTGAAAAAAGCAACAACAAAATACAACTCCCTCAGGTTTGGTTGACTAGATCTGTGCTGAGTCTCTCCTTTAGAACATATTCAGCCACCACTTTGGGCCAATGTCATTGGGGGAGATTTTAATATGTCACCGTTACTTTGGTTATTTCATGCTAGGCTGTTTTGGACAACATTTATTAGATTGATTTTTTTATTCTGTTCTCCTAGTAATTTTATTGTAAATTGATGTTGAATTTTATCATATGGCATTTTAATTGGAAATTATAATTATTTTAACTCCATAGATTGATTTTCATATATGAAGTCACCCTTGAATTCATATATGTAGGTAGTAATCCTTTAGCTGTAGTATACATTTAAAGAAATATTTATGATTTTTATAAACTGTCAAAATTGTGTTTGGCTCAATATGTTTTAGAATAGTATATTCCATTATAAGATTTTTTTGGAATTGAATTGCTTCATTTAATATTATGCCTATAAAATCTAATGCTCTTCTCCTTCTTCACCTGTGGTATAAAATCCATTGTATGAAAGCTCTAATTTGCCAGGGATACTGTTAAAAAATACCAAAGACTAATTTGCTTAAATAAATCTTTTGTCTCACAGTTTTGGGAGCTAGGAGTTAGAATCAAGCTGTTGAGCAGGACCGTATTTCATGTGAAATGCATAGATTTCTGCCAGTGGCTGGCAATCCCTGATGTTCCGTCTTATAATTCTATCCTGCTTTAATCAAATAGCCATCTCTGTCCTTCTCTTATTGTGTCCAAATTTACTCTACTTATGCAAATACCAGTCACATTAGATTAGGATCTATCACAATCTAGTTGGCCTCATTTTAATTACTCACATCTTCAAAAACCCGGTCTCCAATAAGATCACAGGTTTGACCAGAGATAGGGCTTGAACTTAACTTGTTGGAAGATATAATTCAATTCATAACAATCTACTATGTGGCACAAGACAAGCCATGTCCTTCCCAAATGCAAAATATTCACCCTATCTCAACATACCCAAAGGCTTCAGCAAGTTCAGTAACAAATGTATGTCCAATAGCTGATCTAAATTCCCTTTGGATACAATCTACCCTAATGTAATATTCCTACCCATCTTCAGACCTGTGAAACCTAGAAAACAAGTTTTCTGCTTGCAAAATGTCATGTTGTCATAGGGCATAGGGTAGGCATTCCCATCCCAGGAGAGAGAAATTGGAAGAAAAGAGTGGGTTTGGGGATGTCACGGATTTCAAGCAAGTTCAAACCAAGCAGGAAAAATTCCATTATATTTCAAAACTGGTGAGTTAATCAAGGTCTTGATGCTTTGTCCTCTTGACTTCCTGGAGTGGCAGCCCAACCATCTCTGACTATCAAGATGAGAACTTCATTCTCTCTAAAGATCAGGGAGATTGCCATATCCTCTCCAAACATGGAGGAGAAGAGCCCACCTTCTCAGTATATGATGGTAGGCCTACCCTCCTGTCCCTAGGAGATCCCTGTAGTACAGACATCCATGACCATGATTCTATCCTTGGAGTAATTCTTCCTTTATTTTGTCCCATCTCTTCCCCATCAATCAAACTGAAGGTGTTTCTGTTGATACAATATTTTCAAGAATCTTGTTGGTCTCTGTGCAATCCATGGGAGTCCAAAACATTAGATACAAAGAACCATCAAAGATCTTTCCTGAATTGGTACATGTTTATTGCTGACTTTTTTCTGCATTTTATATATTAGTAATTTCTAAATTCTTTTCACATATAACTAACTGTTGCAATTAATCTAAATTAGTGTATATATATTCTTCATTGAACTTAAATTGCAAGTTTTCACAGATATTTCCATACTGTTCCATATAGAACAGCTTTATCTATTTATTTCTCAAGGTATAAGTCATACAATTCAACATGGGTATTAGCTATGATACAAAATACAGATTCCATTTCATTAGTATCAAAGGAGGGACTGGACTTCAGCTGCACATACATAAAAAATTACACAACTACTACTGTCAGGTGAGATCCACATGTGGAGAAAGCTTTTTGTCTGCTGTCTGCAGAAGTCATCCTGAAACTGGTCATAAGGATCAGTATGTAGGACATGATGATGATAAGGAGAGAAGATACCAGATTAAATGCTGAAAAGATCAGTATTGCCAACTCAGTCCCACATGTGCTTGAGCACATCAGAGATAACAAGGGCAGACTGTCATAGTAGAAATGAAAAATGACTATTGCCACAGAAGCAGAAAATAAAAATCTTTATGTTTGTTAGCGGAGACATAAAGAAAGGCTCTGTTGAGATAGGGCATTTCCACCAGCAACCAGCAAACTTTTGGGGACATCACAAATGTATAAAGCAAGGGGCTACAGATGGCCACATAACAGTCATAACATATTGTTGAAAGAATAAAAAGTTCACTAATGATGAGCATGATGAAGAAAGCTAGCATTGTAGCACAACAAATGTAGCAGATCATAGTTTGATTGATTATAAAATTTACCAACATTTTGAGCCCCACAGCTGTTGAGTAACCAAGATTAAAAAAAAGCCAAGTGTATAAGGAAAAAATACATGGGTGTTTTGTAGCCTGGAGTCAATCTTGGTGAGGAAGATCATGGCCCATTTGTTCACTATGCAATTCACATAGATGATGAACGAGAGTTCAAAGAAGGGAGCCTGCATCTCATGATGGTCTGTGATCCAGAATAGAATGAAAGCATTCAGTGCTGTGAGATTTTGCATGTCCATCCAGGCCACTGGGGGAATTTACAGTGGGAAGAACCATGAGAAGAATCATTGAATTTCAGAAGGTGTCACCTAGTAAATGGATTAGTATACAAATCCATTATGTGCTGAATAAATCCATTAAAAATTTTAAGTGAAGTAACTTAAAGTCCCACCTCTATCATTGAAAATTGAACCACATGTAGAAACTATCACAGCATAAGATATATAGTTAATATTTTATTTGTGTATCAGAGACTGGTCACCATTCCAGAATATATAGTATGCCTTCAAGGTTCTGTCAAAAATAGCACACTTGAGAAATCTGGACTACTGTGGAAATGCTAATATTCTTTTGAATATATTGTATTTATACATAATTTATTAAAACATAGCATATTTTTAAAAGAAATTATAATAAAAACATAATAACTGTTTGTTTCTTTCCCCAACACTTCACTCCAAATATCCAGAGAAAACAGTTAATAATTTATTTAGCAAAATTTGATTTACTTCCTCTCATTCTTAACTCCACATTTAAAAAGCATTTTCATTCCACTATGTATTTGACATTTTAAAAACATACTATCATTCTATTACCTTTATGAGTTTTAAACAATGTGCATTGCTTTTCTATAACCAAAGGTAAGAATTTAGCTCATTTGCAGGAGTCTTAAATATGTCTACTCTAGTGCACTTAATTCACCTTAAAATGATGTATGCAAAGCTTCAACATGTGTGTACAACATTCCTGATTTTTGCTGTATTGAATAGAAAATAATTCCTGCATCTATATTTTGTTCACTTGGACAAAAAAAAACATTAACAAAGTATCCATAGCTAACTTTGGCTAAGCAATAATATTTCTGAAAAGAAGTGATTAATTTTCTAGTTTTAATTTTCTAACATAATCTAATATATACAAAATTATTAAAGTGCATTTATTAACACATTCTTAATGTATGATCTAAGATTATCTAGTACACCACCACAAATATAGTTATCCAACAAAGTCATATGATCCTCGAAAGCAGGGAATGTATTCAGATGCCTCAAGATCCAGAAGACAATATCATTGTAGGAAGTTAACAAAAGTAATAGGTGACATGAGGAAGGGGATATTGCCTGCATCATACAAAGTATACAAATTTTATTTTTAAAGTTTGCATGGGCTAAACATTGAAAGAAATAAAGTATTTTTGATACATTTGAATTTCGAATGTCATTCACGTATTCTTATTTCATCTTCCATCAAAATGCACATTGAGCATTTTCAATTAACAAATTTTAACTTGTGGCTTACACTTTCTATAACTTTACTTCCACACCTCTTTTCCCCTTTATTTCCTTTCAAGGGGAATGGCTTTCAAACTTTTAAGGAAGAGACCATCTGTATTTTCTACAAACTCTTCTGGATTATACAAAATGAGGGCTGCTTTGCAACTCACCCAAGAAGGTCAGGATAACCTTGTTTGTTTAATTTATAAATGATATCTAAGGCCCACCATTTCATATATAGAGATGCAAAAATCCTGAATCACATCAATATATCTTTAACATTAACTTTAAAAGGTCACCAAAATACAATATTCCAGAAATGGATTGGCTTTTACAAGGAGATCCATTAGGTTACAAACCTACAGTTCTCAGGACATGAGTATTAAGTGTCCAAATTACAGCATTCAGACAAATATACCCTGACTTTGAAGAAATGCCATCAACATCTGGAACACCTCTGTCAGCTGGGAAGATATGTGGCTGGCATCTGCTCATTCTTGCTCCAGGTTTGTTACTTTCAGCTTGGGATTCTAGCTGAGCTATTTTAATGCCATGCTTATCTCTGTTTGTATGCATAGAAAGTGGATTTTTCTCTTTTGTTGCCTAAGTCTTTTCTTTTTCCTCAGGGAGCCTGCATCTCCTGGTGGTCTGCAATCCAGATTAGAATGAAAGCATGAAAACTTTTCCACAGTTTATCTTTGTTATTTCTCTGCTGCCACCTAGAGATTTGGAATCAAAGCATTGTTCCTGCAGGACAGGTATTGTAAACTGTTTTATAACCCACAATATTTCCCTTTTATTAAAGTGTCTTATTCTATGCTTCATGGCTGAGAGCACAATGGAGAAGGGCTTAATCACTGCCTGCTATGTTTTTCTAAAAACCCACAAGGGAAAATTAATGTATCTATGTGTAGCCATTTTTTCCTTATATGTTGTATTTTTAAGTTAGTGAATTATTATATACCTATAAACAAATGCACATATCATAAATGAAAAAACAAAAAATATTTTTTACAACTTTGACACACATATATAATGAGAATCCATTTTGAACAATAATAAGAGCAATAATAACAACAACAAAAACTTTATCAGGACCCCTAAGGAATCTCACATGGTTTTATGAATAATAGTGCTAATCATATTGATTGCATGTTCTTATTAGATTATAAATTAATTTCTATTATATATTAAATTCATTGGCCTGGAATTGCTCAGTCATAAATACATATATATTCTGCCAAATAGTTTTTCAGTGTGATTATACCAATACACACTCACACCAGCAGTGCCTGGTAGCTATGGGTGCTCAGTACTCCTGGCAGGATTTAATATTTTCCATCTTTTTTATCATATGTATTTTTCCTGATTCCTGTGTGCTCTTTTCCATGTTTTCGTTAACTTTTTAAGTATTTTGAAGATACTTGTTTTGAATTCTTTATCTAGAAAGTAACATTTCCGAGTTTTATGAAGTATACTTTGCATCTCCTTATTGCTTCCGTTGAAATGGGGAATCTTTTTTCTCGGAAAGTTTTGTGATTTTCTTTTTTTTAATCTGGACATGAGTATTTTAATATGTTAGCTGTAGAATGCATGTCTCTACTTTCCAAATGTTTGTTTTATTTAATTTATTGAAGAGGTATTAGTATATTTGTTTAGTGATCTTTCCAATCTGTGTTTTTTTAAAAAACATATTCCTTAATGTATGTAATCACTGAAGTTAGTTACTATTTCTTTAGCTAATGAATACAAATGATATGGCAGAGATTATTTTCAATGTCAAGAGCTAAAAAAACCACAAAAACAAAAAATTCACTTCTCAGATTTTGCAGATTACCTTTAGCTGAGTATCTCCTTTAGAGCCTTTTCATCTTCCATTTGGGGCAAATTTCACTGTGGAAGCTTTAATCATTTCACTATTACATTAGGTATTTGATATAAGTATTTTACAGATATTTATTAGATTGATAAGTTTTTATTCTATTCTGCTAAAAATTTTATTATAAATTGAAGTTGAATTTTATCATATGCCCAATTTAAACCTGAATTGTAACAATTTTTTAGTCATATATTTCTTATATGAAATCAACCTTTGGCTGTATTAAACATTTTAAAATATGCATAACTTTTAAAAACTGTCCAAATTTTAAGAGTACAGCTCAATATGTTTCAGAATAGTTTATACTAGGATAAGTTTATAGGGGTATATTATTTCTTTCATTTAATAGTGTGCTTGTGAGATCTATCCTTCTTCTTGTCTTCCATCTTCTTCAATTGTAGTATAAAATCCATTGTATGAATGCCTTAGTTTACCAGGGGTATTGTAACAAACTACAACAGACTAGTTGGCTTAAATAAAATAAAATTTATGACCAATAGTTCTAGGGGATAGATGTCTGTATCAAGATATTAGCAGTACCATGCTTCCACTGAAATGCATAGAGGGCTGACATTGGGTGGCAATCCATGATGTTCCTTGGCTTCTGGTATAATTTTATCTCTGCCCTCATCATTTAGCCATCTCTGTCCCTCTCTTATTGTGTCTAAATTTCTTCTGCTTAAACAGAACTAGTGCATGTCTGCCAACACTGATAGCAGAATATGCACACCTGACATAATTCATCTAAGAATTGATTCTCTTTGATCCTTTAATTGTGCTGATTTTAAACTCAGTTTGACCCTCATTAGAAATATATTCAGAGATAATTCCAGGCCTTGAACCTCACTAGTCGAATGGAAACACTTGCAAATTTAATACAAAAACAATAATGTTCAAAGCATTATATTATTCTGTTCTGGTGAATATAATAGCCTAAATCAAAATAATATTTTGTTTTGACTTTGCCATCAATTTACCATTGCAAATATCATTATTGCAGAAACATCTGTCTCCATAGTTCCTACCATATTGGGACACCTCTAATATGCCCTGCAGCTATGTATCAAGCTGTAGTTTCTCTGAACTTCTTTAGGATAATTCTGAGAATGTTTCTGCAGGGGGCATAAACGCATTTCAAGTGATTGTGTCTCACTTGCTTACAGCACTAAATTGCTCTCTAATTCCACTTTAAAAGCTTTTCTCCCTTCCCTATCTCACATTCCTCATTCTGGCATTTATTCTTTCTGGAATAACCTACCAATTAAACATTATATACCCAATTCCTTATCAAAGGACTTGCTTAAAGAGGGAGTTTAAATTGATAATTCTCATCTCTTATATGGTATCAGTTAAAAAAAGCACAAATATCCATGACACTAATGAAACTGTGTAGCTGCAATTAATGGAAGATAATGATAATGCTAATATCACATAACTGAATAACAGGAAGCTCTCATTGGAAACTATTAATATTTGAAACATAAGCACTCAGCATCAATAACCTTGACCTGACCCTCACCATCTTTGCTCAGTCCACATTCTATATTAAGTTTCCAAACAATGATGACCCCTTTCCCTTTCAGAATTTTCACTGTTTAGATATCAATACTGAAATCATGAAAAACAGAAAGATTCCCTTGCTTTACTCAAAGAACATAAGAATGGTGTTAAAAGTACCAAGGTACTCCAGAAAACATTGGTATAAAATGAGGCTAAATATGACAGGCTGTGATGATATGGCATTGCTGCTATCATCATTTCCATAATGTAAATTGAAACCACAAATCAATAACTCACAGGAGCTAATCCGAAAATCATGATTAGGGTCCTCTACTCACCTTAAATGGTGAATGTGTTATTGCTCTCCCATGTAGTTGCTAACATCATTGAAAATCAAAGGAATTTATGAATGTCTCTTTCCTTTGAGACACAATCTTGAGAGCTTGAATGCAATTTGATATTATTCCCAAAGCATCTGAGACAAGGAGACAATGCCACTGGGTCTGTGTTAATTTTCCAGGGTACCTTTGATTTCCATACTGAGAAACATTAATTTATATTTCCAATTAATCTACAATTTCCCTTCCTTTCTGTGTCATTTTATACAAGCTCCTCTCAATCACATTAAGTGTATTATTTTGGGTACACACTTTAAATTACCAAATTATTTCAATACTTAGCATATTCCACATTGCTTCCACTATGCTTCATGTCTGAGGATGAAGATAGATAACTTTAACAGGACTTAAAGTATTATTAAAAGATCCAGAAAGAATGAAAATTATAAACATACATCTTATTCTTATTCTATTTCTTTTAATATCACAACTGAATTGAGCTCATCCTATCTTGTTTATCACATAATAATCTGATTCACTCCCAATTCCCCTTCAGTTCTCCTTTCTTTAGAGGCATCTCTTATAATAAATTTGATATTGATCCTTAAAAATGCATATATTTTCATAAAGTAAATATAATGTAGGTTTTAATGAGCATGCATATGCTGTTACATATGTTATTTTGATATTTAAGGTCTTCAGTAAGTTAGATTTTTGAGATGTATTAACTTTACTATATGTGAAAAAAATCTTTACAGCATTCTCTTATCCACTAACAATCTAATAGTATTACTAAATTGTTAATATTTCTATCTGTATCTAGCATTCAGTTAGATTCCAACTGCTGAATTCTATCTGTATCCCAAAATTGACATTGAGTATATATATATAGAGAGAGAGATATTACATATGCATATTATACTATATAGACAATGCTTCTCCAATGATTAAAGAGAGGTGACTCAAGAGGATGATGAGTATTAATGACTTCCAGCTACCTTTTTAATCTAAAACAGGCCTCCTTTCCAATCCCTACATATCATTATCTTTGGGTATATCAATATTTCTGCAGGAAACACTTTCAGTACCCTGTATCTTTCTTATCAGTTTCTACATATCACTCTGCTATAACTACCAAAACAGACTTACATGTCAATATCAATCCTTCTAAAATTTTATTCAGTAAAACTGGACCCTCTTTCCTTAATCGTGTGTTTTATTTCTGCCAAATAAACTAGTCTTATCCTATTACTGTGACTTCTAATTGCTCAGATTCTTCTCATTATTTTATTTTGCTTGCACTTCCTTTCCTTTACAGTTTATCCTTCTTTTTCTTAAAGTATTTAAAACTTGCTTTTAAATTTTTTACTCATTGCAGTTTTGATTCATTAAAGCTTGGTCACTTTTTTTTCTCTCTCCTGTGTAGTTCTATAGTTAAAAGTATAAGGCTTAAAAGACTTACCTTAACCAGAATCTAAAGTTAAATGTATTAGCCCATAATATATCACCAACTGGAGGGTAGATTTTATTAGAGTTACTTGTTATAGTTATTTAATTTTTTGTGTATTTATCACACAGGAAACTTGGTTCATTCTTGAGGTCACATCATCTGCTGCAAATAATATTCTGTAAAATTTAATTCGTAATGTAACTCAACCTCCCATCTTACCATATAGACAAGGAGTCATTCAGTAAAACAACAAGCCATTTCTATGAAGTGAAGTGATGGAGAAGAAAGCCCCATTCCAACAGTCTGGGAAAGAAAAGGTAAGCATTACCTAGAAGAACTGCCATTATAAAAGAAAACATTTTGATAGAAAGAGTGGAAAGAATAAGGGCACAGAAAAACAGAAATACTCAAATGAAATATCAGAGAAATCAGAAACTATGTTGAAGTCTTTGTATTAGAAATAAAAACTAAGACAAACAAATTGATACCCCCAAACCACCTCTTGTAGATAACTCAAAATATTCAGTGGACATAACTCCATAAAGTGCTTTTAAATGTTTCATTTAAGTAAATAATGTATCAATGACTAGATTGGGAAGCACTCAAATATTATTTTTTTTTTATTTTAAAAGTGCCATGGTGGATGGGTTCATATGAATATTAACTGAAGGGAGGTTGAGATGAAAGTGTTCATGTAGTCCTTGTACATAAATAAAAAAAATACAAACATAGATGAATCTGATGAACTCAATCTATCATTTTTTGATATTTAATTAGGAGTTACAAAATAAACATCCATAATACAATTCTTGCTATCAGTCGAATGATGCCCTTGATTCTACATGGTATTAGATAAATAACAGGTTAGGTAGTGTGTGATGTGGGAACTGTATTTTCTACATGATTTTTCTGTAAACCTGCAACAGCTCAAATACATAAATAAATAAAGCAAAAAATAACCCCATAGGATTTAGAATCTAAGTCACAAATTTATGACTTAGCTTAATAACTAAAATATGTTCCAATTATGCTAGATTTCCTCTAAAAGTTTACTCTTTCAAAAAGCAATATGTTTGAATAATCAAGTAGGCACAATAAGATACAGACATAAATAAATACATGAAGCAAAAATAAATATAGAATTTTCTTTAACTGTTTCATTTTTATTATTATTGAAGGAGACTCATAATTGAATTGTGTTGTGAAATGCATTTATTTTAAAAAAATTAACAAATATTGCCTTTCATAGGTAATATTATAACCAAATCATTGAAAAATGTATGTGACCAGAGCCTTGGGCCATGAATCTGTTTTGGTTTGTAAAATCTGCTGGAATGCAATATACCAGAAATGGAAATGGTTTTTAAAAAGGGAAAATTTAAAGTTGCAAGTTAACAGTTCTAAGGCCGTGAAAATGTCTAAACCAAGACCTCCAGAGAAAAGTACCTTAAGCCCAAAGAAAGGGCAAAGAAGGCTATCATTTCTCTCTCAGCTGGGGAGGCACGTGGAAAGATCATCTAGCTTTCTCTCCCAGCTGTTTCTCGAAACTCCCCTGGGGGCAATTTACTTCTTCATCACCAAAGGTGATGTGGGCTCTGTTGACTCTAAAACTTTTTCCAAAAAGGCTCCTTCTTAAATAGCTCCAGTAAGTAACCCCATCTTGAATGGGTGAAGGCACATCTCCATGGAACCTACCTAATCAAAAGGTACAACCCCCAACTGGGTGGGCCATATCTTAATGGCAACAATCAAAGAGATCCCACCCAGCAATATTGAATGAGGATTAAAAAACATGGCTTTTCTGGGGTACACAACAGATTCAAACTGTTACACATAGTTTAACTACATGTAATATATGCTTTAGAATTAGTAATATGCATGTGAACATTTTTCATTCCAGAAAATTCCCATGAAGCATTTTATGATTAAAAAGTCTATAAAAGTAAATTTTGTGATTTCATTCTACCTTTTCCTCAATTAGCATAACTATGGAAAATATTTCTAAGTTCTAGAAATATATTTTCTGCTGTTTTCCAATAAATGTGGATTACAAGTGCTTAGAAATAGCAGTACATATCAGGAGCTGATGGATACATTCTATTCACAGACACAATACACAGAAAACAATGAATATAGTACTAGGAATTTCATATTAGAGTCAACTTTGATATTTTTGTTCTGTCTCCCCAAATATTCTGAAAATGATCTGAAATTTCCATTTACCTGTAGAACATGAAAAGCATTTTAGGTCAGTATGAATATGACTGACTAAATTTTTGTATGTACATATTCTACTGCTGTAATTCATAGGAGATGTCATGAGGGGAATATGTTGCAATTATGTTTTGGTTCAAAAAAGCAATCTGAAGATTTGCTCAATATTAAAGAGTAAATGATTCTGGAATATTGTATTACATGTTGACATCTGTGAAGGAACAGATGTTCCTTTTGCCCTGGTTCAAAATGATGCCTTATAAAAATATATGTTTTAACAATACATAAGAAATATGTAGTGAAGGAGCATATTACTTCCTGGAAAATTTAGGGGAGGAGGGAGATAGAGAATAAATAAAACAAGACATAATTTGAAAATTAATGTACAACCCCCAAATGCGAAAAAAAAGGCTATTTATTCAGAGCTTGTAGCAAAGGACTCAGCATCCCTTGCAATTTGCACAGACTCAAAGACAAGTAGGGGAATAGGGAAGTTTTATAGTGGAATCAAGGGAATGCTTCCGGTATGCTCAGTCTGGACATGGTTGGCAAGGGAGGCAGGAAGTTGGTTTATTTGGTTTCCTGAAGTTGGTGCCAGTTTGGAGTTGGGTCATAAATTAGTAAACCCATCAATTAATGATTGATTCCTGACCATCTTGGGTCAGTTTTTACAGAGATTGTTGTTTGAATTCTGGGCTTTTTCTGTAGATATAGGGCAGCACCTGAATGAATTGTTGCAGGTTTTATGCCAGAGTTTTTGGATCAGATTAATGCTGATAGTAGAGTAGAATTTCTTGGTCATTTCTCATTTATATTTACAGTCTCTGGGTCCCACCCTTTTGTTATTCTCTCACAAGAGAAAGCTAGTATCCAGATCTTTACTGTTTAGAGAGATTGTTGCATTCATCAAAGTTAACTGAATGATCTTTATGACTGGTTTGTTGTTGTATCATTACAGTGGGCATCTGTTGAGAGAACAGTGACAGAAGAATTTATGATTCTGGAAAGAATGCAGCAGACTAGCATCTCAACTCCTATGATAGAAACAAGAATAATTAATGATCCTTGTAAAGGCTTCAGAAACTGGAACACCAATTTCCCAAACACAAGCCAAGAGAACATTGCCATAGGCCAAGCCAAATTAATATTTATTTAAGGCAAAGCATGGCCTGTTTTACTTTGCCTGGTTCATTAGTCCAAATATAAAAAGAAATATCAGTAATGGTATAGAGACCACCTTGAAAGTCCAACAAGAAATCTAGATCAATGTGATTGTCCATCACTATTTGTGTCATTAAACTGAGACAGATCTGTATCCCATTTAGGGCAGAGCTGGTATCATTACTTGTTTCTGCCAGAGTTAGGTTTCTTATAGTTTTTTCTATTTTTATATTCCCATCAGTGGGAACACTGTTCTGACTGTTAGAATAAACAATGAGTCAACAATTCCCCCAGATTGTGTGTCTGAATAATTGAGTGGCATCATTTCATAGGTCATATTTGAGATGGAATTTTCAGACTTAGGGTTGTAAAAAATTAGTTTGGTCTTGGTTTCTGTTTTTAAAATAGAAATACAGACAAGTCTCAAAATATTAATCCTAAATTCATGAAGTGTTAGGCCTACACAAACAGTACCAGGCAATATAGTGACTGAGGAAATATACAGTAATGGCACCTGGGAGAAGAAAAGTTGATTACAGCACAAGGTTACTTTAACTAGGTCAATATTTGGATCTCTATGATTCTTCCCACAAGGCAAATATTTGGCCAATTATATTATGATAATTGTTAAATTTAGAATTATCTAGGATCTTATCAATATATTATTAATTTTTTTCTGAGAAAGAGAGATGCTAGTAAATGGAGCTTGATTTGATTACAGTCAGTTATTGATGCAGCTGTAAGTTGTCTCATTTGATAAAATCAGAATTTCCCAGAGGCTTCTATCATAGGGGCCCGATGATGGATTGCATATCCAGCAGTCATTAAGGTTGAGAACAGTAGCAACTATTTGGAGTAATCTAAGAATATCACTAGAATAAGTATGCACTGACATAAATATTCTAATAGTGAGAGAAGGAAAGAATAGAAGGTCATTATGAAAGGATGAGAATAAGGGATTATAGAAAATGGTAAGTAAGCAGATAAAAATTATTAAATAAAGGTCTTGGCTCAACATCATGGGTGGAAGTTGGTTTATTTATTGACATATTCTTGTTCCATGTCTTAGGATTGAATATAGATATGCATGTGCATGTGTGTGAGTATTATATGTGTTTGAGTGTGTTTAAAGACATATGTGGAGGTGTAGCAAGATGGCAGCATAATAAGTTCTGTAATTTGGTTCATCCTCCAGAGCAGCTAGTAAATAGCCAGGAATGGAACAGAACATTTGCTGGGACACATCAGTGACCAAACATACAGGATACAGCATTCTGAAACTGGTGGAAAAGTTGAGATCCCACACAGAATGGTAAGTCCCTTAAGTGAAGGAATCTGGTGCCCCTCCACCACAGGTATGGCAAGCAAAAGGAAACAGACTTTACTGGTAGCAAGGGATTACCTCAACCAAGCTCCATTTGCAGAATTAATTAACAAATTCTGACTACTAAAAATCAGCTCCCAAGCACAGATAAACAGAATAAACACTAAAGGAACTAGGAGTTTTCACCCCATCAGAGAGAGGGCAGGGCTGATAAAAAAAAACCCAGAGGCTTTTAGAATTGGACAGTATAAAATACTGGAAAAGGACTGGACCCCCAAAAATAGGGCACATAGAGACTGGTGATACATACAGCCATGTACCAAATCAAGCTCTTATCAGGAAACTCAAGGATTGAGGTCCCAGCTCTGAAAAGTCTTTTTGCTTTTCTTTACTTTATAACGGCTGCTCAGATAGAACTGCAGACACTCCCAGACTCCAGCACTGCCCAAGGCAAGGGCAGAATTAAGACATGTCTGAGGAAAAAAGTAACTAGTCAGGTGAAAGGGGTTAATTCCCTAAAGGGTAGATCTTTCCCAAGAAAAGGTGTGTGGTGCCCAAGTCAAGTGAAATGCCTTCTTCAAGGAATTCAGGCCCCAGTGGCTGGAAAACAATAAGAACCATACTACTACATCACCTCTGTCTCAAAAAGGCCTCTGGCAGGAAGAATCTGCTGAAATTAAAGGCACCACATCACTTTAAACTTGTGAGAATTTGCAGGCAGACAAGCACCACATGCTGAGCAGGATAGTAGAAGCAGAGAGTCTAGGGGATTCAAAGGAATGTATAACAACCTGCTTGATCTCACTCTCAGGGAAAACTGATGATGGCTACTCTTTCCTCCTGAGGCATGGGCTTGTCTACTCTGGGAAAATCTGACTTGGATCTATAATACCTGAGGAAGGCTTCCTCACAAAAGGCCCCATATAGGCAGAGCAAAAAACAGAAAAGCAAGAATTGAAAGTTTCTGATGAGTTAAACAGAGCTTATGCAAGATTTCTAGAATAAGTTGAACTGAATGTCAATGAACGGAAAAAGAACAAAGCAATCCAGCAAGAAAACCCTAGGTAAAAGAATGAAAAAATCTCCAGAACAAATTACTAAGGAAATCAAACGCCAAGATGCCAACAAAAAAATAGTCATACTAGGAAAATTGAAGATACGGTCCAATCAAAGGAACAAACCAACACTTGAATTATATAGGAGTTGAAACAGTGACTAAATGAGGATGTTTAAACAGATATGCAAAATCTCATCAAAAATCTAATCAGCAATTTGGAGCAGGCATAAGAGTGATAAGGGCATGCAAAGCCAATTGGAGAAGGCAGGAAGTGGAGCATGAGCACTTGTTGGGTGGGCACCAATGCCATGATCACCACACTTAAGCTTGTGAAGTGTGAGATACAGCTTCTACTACGGAAGCTGATGGTGCTCAAAAGAGAGTTGAGTGCCTCCAGTTGGAAGTGGAGGGAGAAAAGCAGGCAGGGACCAAGCTGAGGCTGAAGTGGCATCCTTGAACCAACAGATCCAGCTGGATAAAGAGGAGATGGACCATGCTTAGGAGTACCTGGTCACTGCTTTGCAAAAGCTAGA
The DNA here is from genome assembly GCA_004026745.1 of Myrmecophaga tridactyla. Classification (NCBI taxonomy): domain Eukaryota; kingdom Metazoa; phylum Chordata; class Mammalia; order Pilosa; family Myrmecophagidae; genus Myrmecophaga; species Myrmecophaga tridactyla. The sequence goes on from PVIY010006901.1 coordinate 81,233, forward strand.
GGAAGCAGAGAAAGCTGCTGATGAGAGCAAAAAATGTATGAAGGTTATAGAAGACCAGGTATAAAAAACAAAGAAAAGATGGAAATCCAAATCAAAGAAGCTAAACACATCACAGAAGAGACAAATTGGAAGTATGAGGAGGTGGATCATAAGTTGGTGATTATTGAAGAGGATTTGGAATGCACTAAATAACAAGCTGAGTTGGCAGAGTCCTATTGCTGAGAGCTGGATGAGACGATCAGACTGATGGACCAGAATCTAAAGTGTCTGAGTGATCCTGAAGAAAAGCACTCTCAAAAAGAAGATAAATATGAAGAAGAGATAAAGATTCTTACTGACTGTGCGGATTTGAAAAGAAGCATGCCCCCTAAAAAAAGCCATGTTTTAATATAAATCCCATTTCATAAATGTAGAATAATCTCTATTCAATACTGTATGTTTGAAACTTTAATCAGATCATCTCCCTGGATGATGTGATTTAGTCAAGAGTGGTTGTTAAACTGGATTAAGGGACAACACATCTCCACCCATTTGGTTGGGTCTTGATTGGTTTATTGGAGTCCTATAAAACAGGAAATATTTTGGAGAATGAGAGATTCAGAGAGAGCAGAACGGTGTAGCCTTGAGATACAGAAAGTCCACGAGCCCGCAACTTTTGGAGATGAAGAAGAAAAATGCCCCCCAGGGAGTTTCATGAAACCAGAAGCCAGGAGAGAAAACTAGGAGATGACGATGCCATGTTTACCATGTGCCCTTCCATCTGAGAGAGAAGCCCTTAACTTCATCGGCCTTCTTGAATCAAGGTATCTTTCCCTGGATACCTGTGACTGGACATTTCTATAGATTTGTTGTAATTGGGAGATTTTATCGGCCTTAGAACTGTACACTAGCAACTCATTAAATTCACCTTGTTAAAAGCCACTCCATTTCTGGTATATTGCATTCCAGCAGCTAGCAAACAAGAACACTGACAAACTCAAGTAGGCAGAGACCTGTGCCAAATTTGCTGAGAGATTGGTAGCTGAGCTGGAAAAGACAATTGATGATTTGGAAGATAAACTGAAATGCACGAAAAAGAAGCATCTCTATACACACAGAATGCTGGACCAGACTCTGCTTGATCTGAATGAGACGTAGAGCACACCAGTACCACCCTGCCTCTGCTCCTTCCTTTGACCATGATTCCACCTGAGGCAGCCTGCACACAGTTGACCTGAAAACTGATACTGATCTTTAACTGGAAGGTTGTTTTTTTCTCTCACCATATACCCCCACTCCCACCCACTTATCCCAGCCACATGTCTTTCACACAAAACTGTCTATGCCTCTCCCAGAGATTGTAGCTGGACTAGGGGCTGGGCACCTTTGGGAACAACATTTAAGGGAATGTGAGCACAATGCAAGTGTCTTTAAAAGCATGTTGTGATGTATACATATTGTAATTATCCCACTTTTTGTTGTTGTAGCAACTATTTGCAAAACATTCCAAATAATTCCATAGCTCTGAAGTAGTAAGCTAATCCCTTTATCATTTTTGGAAGGTATTTTTTCAGCCTCAAATATATTGGTCTCTCCAAAGAGGAAGGAAGGAGGTATGGGCATGCCTCACTGAGTACCAACCATAACCCAAGGAAAGATTCCATTGAGGGAAATCTCTTTATTCTATACAAAGCACCAGCCAAACCTCCTGATTCTAGGAGTTAACCTAAAAAAGTGTTAAAAAAAATAAAAAAAGTACTGTTGAGGTTTTCAGCTTTAAGGTATCTTAAGGAAAATTTATTATTGCTTTTATTTTTTTCTCATCATAAGTGACCAAATCAGTATGGTTAGACCTCTGAGACCAAATCCTTCCCTGGTCCTTTCTCAATACCCTTTCCAACTTCTACAGAATGAATCATTTGCCCCTTATGTTAGGGTGACCACTGATACACTCTCCTGCCTACTTTTTAAAAAAGAAAGAAAAGAAAATTACATTTTTGCCAATGATTTGTCCTACAAAACAATTCATCACCCTTTTATGGTCTGAATCTGCTGTCTCTAAAAGTGCCACCTCATGTTTTTATTAGCCAGTGCTGGAGAAATCTTGAATAGCTTATATACAAAATTCTTTAAATATTTTATATCATTTTGAAATTTTGTCTTTTTAGAGGTGGGGAGCAGTAGGCACCCCATCTCTACAGTCTGTGCTGGTGGTAGGCTGATGTTTTACAGTTATTTTCCAAACACAGTGCAACCTTTTGGATGAGGTTTATGTGAGGTCTGTTAGATGTGCATCCTGCCACTTATTGGCTTAAAATGTACCCTCCTTTGGTATGGTCTTTTTGGGGGACAGATTAGGAAAAAGAGAAACCAATAATGAAACTATCTTGATACTGTAAATTGACAAAATTTCTTTTCGAAATAAAGAAGCAGCCCCTCTAACCCTAAAAACAAAAGTCAAATCAGATAAGTCCTGAAATGCCAAAGGGAAAACCTTTCAGAACATCACCTAGTTCCATCCCACTATTCTATATTATCAGCAGCCCCTTCCAACATGAAAAAATTAGAATGGGCCTAGCCCAAGTGCTTCTAAAGAGTGGGAGAAAGATAAAAGGTGATGGTGGAGTTATACAGAGAAGGTCGGGTTTAACAAGTGAATATGAGTGCTGGATCATTATGTTATTTTTTAATGATATTTCTTTTAGCCTTTGGTACCTTATAGCAGCTAAAAATAAAAACCTAAAATGGTGAAATTGCTAACCCCACCTTAAAAAGAAGACACTGGGTGAAAATAAAGAAGAAATCAAAAGTCTGAAAAAACAAATTGAAGAACTTATGGGAATGAAAGTGGTAATAGAAAAGATAAAAAGCAATGGACACAAGCACATGAACATATATGTTGTTGGTTTCCTAGAAGGAGAAGAGAAGGGAAAAGGGGCAGAAAAACTAACCGAGGAAATAATCACTGAAAATGTCCTATCTCTTACGAAAAATGTAAAATTACAGATCCATAAAATTGTAGCAAATCTCAAACACAATAGATCCAAATAGACATACTACAAGATATTTACTAATCAGATTGTCAAACATCAAAGACAATGAGAGACTCTTGAAAGCTGCAAGATAAAAGCTATGCATCACATAAAGGGCAGCTTGACAAGGTTATGTGTGGATTTCTCAGAAGAAACCAAAGAGGCAAGAATGCAGAGGTATGATATATTTAGGTAACTGAAAGAGAAAATGTTCCAACCAAGATTTGTATACCCAGCAAACCTGCCCTTCAAAAATGAAGAGGAGATTCAAATATTTTTAGACAATTGTTGGGAAAATTTGTGACTAATAGACTGGATCCAAAAGAAATACTAAAATGAGCGCTGAAGGCTGGTAGGAAAAGGGAAGAAAAAGAGATTTGGAAGAAAAGTGTAAATATGATTATTATGAGTAAAGGTAAAAAGAGAAAAATTAGATATGACATTTAAAATGCAAAAGATAAAATGGTAGAAAAAAGTATTGCTTTTACAATAATAACATTAAATGTTAATGGATTAAACTCCCCAATCAGAAGACCTAGACTGGCAGAATGGATTAAAAAGCAGGTCCCATCTATATGCTATTAACACGAGACTCACTTTAGACACAGGGACGAAACAGGTAGAAAGTGAAAGAGTTGGGAAAGATAATTCATGCAAATGACAATAAGAAAAAATTAGAGATAGCTATATTAATATTAAACAATTGTAAAACAATTAGAAGAGACAAAATATGGCATTAT